>APFE030162371.1:129485-171801 GCA_000404065.3 Pinus taeda | reverse complement strand
CATCAAATCAGAATGAAGACTAAAGACATTTAGAAAACAACATTTAGAACTCATGAGGGTCATTATGAATTTTTGGTCTTGCCTTTCGGCCTACTAATGCACCTTCTACATTTCAAGGTTTGATGAATTCCATTTTCAAACCCTTCCTTAGAAAATTTGTGTTAGTATTTTTTGATGATATACTAATCTAAAGCAAGCCTTGGAAGGATCATCTCCAACATGTTGACATGGTGCTCAAACTATTGGATAAGAAACAATTATATGCAAAAATGTCCAAATGTTTCTTTGGAGTACAAGAGGTGGAATATCTAGGTCATATTTTATCTCATGAAGGTGTTAAGGTAGACCCTAGAAAAATTAAGACCATTAAGGAATGGAAAATCCCCACATCCATAAAGCATCTACGAGGATTTCTTGGGTTGACAGGGTATTATCACAAGTTTGTTAAGAATTGTGGGAGAATAGTAGCACCTCTAACAACATTATTGAAGAAAGATGCATTCTCATGGACTCCAGAAGCAACAAAGGCCTTTGAACATCTTAAAGAGGCAATGTGCCAAGCACCAGTCTTGGCTACACTGGACTCCACAAAAACCTTTATTGTGGAATGTGATACCTCAGGAAATCGAATTGGTATTGTTTAATGCAAGAACAAAGACCCATTGCTTTTGAAAGTTGTCCAATCAAAGGAAATTATTTACACAAAGCTATTTATGAGAAGGAAATGCTGGCAATACTACATGCACTTAAGAAATGGCAACCCTACCTAATGGGAAGACACTTCAAGGTAAAAACGGATCATGATAGTCTTAAATACTTTTTGGAAAAAAGATTATCTTTAGAAGAATATCAAAAATGGGTCCCAAAGATGTTGGGCTATGACTTTGAAATCATCTACAAAAAAAGAAAGCAAAATGTTGTGGCAGATGCACTCTCAAGAAAGGATGAAGATGTGGAAGCATTTCTTTGCACCATTTCTATTATCCAACTAGATTAGATAAATGAAGCAAGGGATGAATGGAAGAATGACGAGGAAGTGTGGGCACTCATTCGAAAGATACAATAATATCCCAATACATGTGATACATTTAGCTGGAAAAATGATTCATTATGGTACAAGGATTGGTTATATTATCACTCCAGGAAGCTCTCCTAGGTTGTAGCTTAGAGATGCCTGGTAACATATAAATCTTCAATATTGTTCTCTGAACTATTCGAATGGATGATGGTTTGGATCAAGTCAGGTAACTATTTCAACTCTATTTCCACTCAATACATGCATGAACACCCTCAGCTTCACAAGGCTTTAGACCACTAGTGCTCAATAGTTTATAGATTCAATGGATAGATGGAGAATACTGACTGTACCAGCATATGCATACATAAACACATATGAATGGCTAGCTACAGGAAGTAAATGAAACTTGCAAATTTAATCTATCAACACAGAGATAAGATGACAGTTATTTGGCATTATACATAGAAGAAAACATGAATAGCCTATTCAAGTGCAAGCATAGAACAAAAGAGAAAATAGGAATTGAGCATGTAATAGCAAAAGAATCTTATATTGCTAGAATGAAGATGAGAAGCTAGAGTAGCAGAGTATCCACAGTCCCCAAAAGTTGAACCCTTGTTACTCTAAACTTTCAAATATTTATAGGCCTTTTCCAATGCTCTCAAGCCTTCTGAGGCTCGAGAGGTCTTAATCTATCCCCTCTGTCTTTTTAACTATTTGATGTCCTTACTAGGCACGCATGAGCTTGGAGGTTTCTTTTTCTAACAGTAGTAACCCAATTCTGGTAAATGTGTTGCACTGTCAGGTGGCTCGCTCGTGCCAGGGATGCTCCATGATCATTTTTTGGTTTGGCTATGTTGTTTTGTTGCCTTTCCCCTTCTAGTCTTCTATCTCCTAGTCTCCATCTCCAGGCCTCTGTTCTATGATGGAATGGGTCTTCGGGCCTTTGAAATCCCCTTCAAATACTAGCGATGACTATTTTTGTTTAATATAGAAAAACGCTGCAACATTGCAAAATCTTGCCAAGCTCTGTTTATTTTGGACTTCAAAAGTCCTTAAACACTATATATTCCTCTATCGGGTCCGTTCCCAATCGTTTTTGACTGTCGCAAATGGCCAGTTCCCAATCTTCCCTTTGTATTTTGAGAAATACATCAAAACACTAGAAATACATTAAAAATGGCTTATGACGAACTTCAAATTTTATAGATTTCACTTCACAAAACCTTTTGGGTCCGAGTCTTATCGCATATCACAAGTCGCTTTGGTCCTGTTTCAAGGTTCCTCTTTTTATTTTAGAAATACATTCAAACTACGAAAATGCATTGAAAATGACTTTCCTGTGGATCTCAAAATATATGCAATAATGCTTATATAGCCCTCAAGTCTAGCTATTTGCATCGCACATATACATGTGCATAGGCCTCGCCCCATGGTGTTGCTCTGATGCGAGATAACGATGTGATCTGATCACAATCACATGTGGCTCACGCCCCGGGCCATTTGAAAGTGTTCTTTGTAATCTTCGATAGCGATCTTGCGATGTGAAGTGGGTCATCAATCTGAACGCTTGATTGACGGTCCATGTTGCATCGCCAATCACCATCTCAAGTTTCAGACGGTTCGTGCCAATATCCACTGATTGTGATCCACTGACTGGATTTGCATCATTGATCGGCCAGACCCGACAGTTGCTGTGCATTTCACTACTTATGCCTCTGATTCTTGGTTTTTCACTATTTTTTTGTGTTTTTGGCCTCCCGATAGTGTTTCTCCACCATTCTAAGGGCTCTTGGCATGCAATTGTTTTGATCTTTTGGATGATATTACTAGCTTTTGAGGACTTAGGGAGCATGATTTCATCCATTTCAGACCACATGCCAATAGGGCTAACACTGGCTCCTTCTGGGGATGAAAGCCTCCCTGTGAGGTTTCAAAAACCATAGACCAATGCCCTACCTATAAAACCAAAAATCAAATCTATCTCCTAGTGTTCCATTGGGCATGGAGTCTATTTTTCATAAAAATAAAAACTGAAAAAAAACATATTTATTATATCAAGGCTTTAAAGCCTTAAATGAAATAAAGTTTCAAGAACTGCCCATTGACTAGGCCACCAAAAACCTCTTCTCCTTCCAGAATATGCAGAATAAAGGTATTTTTTTGTTGAATTTGAGCGATGATAAATGGACCTGTCCATAAGGAGTCAAACTTACCATGATTGCCTTTCTTTTCCTTCAATGCATCCCATTTGAGAACCCACTCACTAACTTGGAAACTATCCACCTTTGCTTTTCTATCAAAGGTTTCCTTGATCTTCTTCTAATGAATTCTTAACTTCTCAACCAGTTGTTCTCTTACCTGTTGTAATTCAACCAAGTTAATCATTCTCCTTACCATGTCATTTTCTTTTTTGGCAGGTTTATAAGGTACATCGTTAAACTTCTCTAGGGGCACCAATCCGTTGGGTATATGGTTACTAGGTAGTTGAACAATTCTATCCTGACCAATCTTGTCCTTTAGCTTGGAATGGTTGTATTCTTCAATGGCTTGTTTTCTTGGTCAATGTGCATTTTAGAAAATTCATCAAAGACTTGTAAAAGCCTATTAATTTCATCATCATCTTCAAAAGCTTTCTAGTATTTGACATTGTCAGGTAGAGATGGTCTATACTTCACTTCATCTCTGTATGCTTTCAACCTTGGATGCTTTGCTTGGAAAGTTTTGTTGACCTTCTAAATTATTAGGTTTGCATCTCCAAACACTTTCAGACCTTTGATACCCATTTCTTTAGCAGTGTTTAAGCCCAACATCAAGGCTTCGTACTCTGTTATGTTATTTGTGACCTGAAAAGTTAATTTGAAAGGTAAATGAATGCATTCTTGTGTGGGGGACACAAGGACTACACCTTCCTCTGCAGCTTCCTTAGAGCAAGATCCATCAAAGAACATGTCCCAAATTTGTGGGCCTTCTTCCTCTGTGATCTGGCAAAATTGGTTTCTTAAGTTGCATGGAGGCCAACTGGGGTTCTTCAATCTGAAGAATACAAGTTCCAAAATCAATGTCGACATCATAGATGGGATGATTATTGGGATTTCGTTCATCACTGATGATATAAGCCAACTGAGCTTCTCTGTATAATCTCCTTCTTTCACCTCCAAAAGTTGGGACAGTAGCGTAGGACGGATCATTTTGTAATGTTCCACCTAATCTCTTGATCCAACCTCTAGAGAGCAACATGCCAAACTTGGGGGGTACATCTGCTACCACAATATCCATCATCATGCTATTCATGTGTAGATGAGACAAAGTGATGGCTAGGTCCTTGATTAATCCCAGACATTTCACTTTCGTAGAGTCAAAATTAAACAGGTTTTAATAAGGCTTGGTAATGTCAAGACCCAACTCATCTATGACAGCCTTGGGCATTATATTATGGTTGACTCCAATGTTCATGTTATAGAAATATTTGGGCACTGTAACCCCAATATTATATGTCCATAAACCAAGGGCTTCTAAGTCCCTAAAAGTGTTGTTTCATACCCTAAAGGAACAAGGTCAACTGATTACATCGTCTCCCAGAAGTTCTCCATGAAAAACTGCTCGGAACTAGTCAAAACTGGACCATACAGACTGCTTAGGGCTAAGGGTGTGATGCATCTCACCTGCCACATGCAAAAAGTGTGATGCATACTGAAAAGCCCTTCTGTGGGGTGCGATGAGCAAGAGCAGACAAATGGCAGAAGCAGTTGGCTAGGTGGAAACCCAGAGAATTTTCTAGAAACTGCCCATTTGACACTTGCCTCTTTGAATTCACCCAGGGATGAGTAAGAGATCATGAATCTCCAAGTGGAACCAAGAACTATCACAGAGAGGACACTAATCAAAATCCTAGAAGCTGACTCACCCACCTACAAACATCTATATATGGATCCCTCATCCCCCAGATCTAGAGGCTGGAATCTTGTATTTTGTAAAGAAGTGTTATTGGTTTCTTTGTGGAACATCATAATGTTGGGTGATCTAAGATTTTCATGAGGTAAATAAGGGCTTTCATGCTGGGAGGATGACGTCGGGTCAGATCAATGGTTGTAATCCTCTCTTCTACTCTTTCTATCAATAAAGCTATATGAGTTTTCCTCCACATTCTTGTATGTCTGATTTGATATACGCATTTGTATGGTCAATATATATCTGGTCCTATATTGTTTATGATTGTAGATCTCTGTGCTTTGATGGTATTATGCTGCTTTGACTTTACAGGTGCTCTTTGAAGCGAGGCAAGCAAGGGAGGAGTGGCATAGATTTGTCAGAGGGGAGAGGAAACAAGCAAGGAGCCAAGCGAAAGATTGAGGTTGGTACTCTCTGCTTCTCTCTCATCTACTTCTCATAAAGGAAAACGCAAGTAAATTTAGTTTGTTTGTTTCTAAGATAGCTACCCATCTTAGTGGGACTAGAAGCTCTGAATGGACACTAGATTTCCCGGTAACAAAATGGTGACTCCGCTGGGGATCGAATAGTTTGTTTTCTTATTTATATTTGTTTGCTTTATAAACTACAAACGGAGCCTGAAGTCAAGCCAGCTAGCCTTTGAACTGCTTTTTCTATGCAATTGCAAAGTAGATCAATGCTGCTTCATTCCATCTCTGGGTTTTGTTTATAAACTGAACAATTGATTTGCAAACATCCTAATTGCCCTGGTGGTGGCTCAAGTAACCTCATTAGATCAGCCCCTATGCTTTGTATTTACTGACTATCATTAACTAAGACTAAATCCCTGAACTAAGTTGCAAACTGTGACCAAAAACCGAGTTAAAGTCTCATCCCTTGACCATTTCACCTTCTCCTCTCGGTAATCTAGATGCATCGCACCTCCCGTGTGTAGTAGGTGGGATGCATCCTTGTTTCCCTGTGTTACAGGTGCGATGATCAGATAAGACTGTTTCTGCCTCCAGATTTTGGTTTTTCTTCACTCTCTTAAGCTTTATTCAGGAGTTTTGCTGTCTGTGATTAGTATACCACTATGGAAAATCCCTTCCTTTGCATTATTCAACCTCCATTGTACAAAGAATTATGAATGTTTTTATGTATTTTTCACCATTTACAGTTCTCCTTTACAAACAGTAGCTTAATCGAACTGTCGTCTTTTGATTTGAAAGTGTCATTTTTAGTCAAAGAAAAGAATCCTACTCTTCTTGATGGTCAATTACACTGTTACTCTTGTATTTGATTTTAATTAATAGTATTTCAAGTGTCGAAAGCAGTTTTCAATTCAAAATCATAAAGTGTCATCCTTGTCTTCCTTTCGTCTTTTGAAGAGAAAATTGTTAGTACTTTCGCTTTGGAAGAAAAGATAATTCAGATTTGTACTTAGCATTATTTTTGTCATTCATACATTAAGAAAGTGAAAAATAAATACATGCATGTGCATTTGCATTTAGACTGCTTGTTGATTTTGATTTAGGACAGTGCATCTAGTGTGTGCTCTCTGCTCTATGTTGAAAGAATCTATCTTCTCTTTCTCTAGTAGCTAGGATTTTCATTGCAAAAAGAAGAGTAAAGACTATTTATCATCTTAGATTGTATTTTTAGGAATTGTATATCTACATCACACGGTGAACCTTAAAGGAAAACTTCATAAGAAAGATCAACTGTAAAATAAATTCAATGAACATAAAAACGCTTTGGAACCTAATGCACAACATTTAGAAGTCTAGGCTAGAGACATATTCCGGCATCGTAAAGCCTGGTTGTTGGGCCGTGAATATGACCACTTTGTAACACTTATTTCATCCATTTTTACTCTTCTCTATTATATCATTTGTTATAATTTATCATTTAAATCCATTTTATAAATTATTTATGCTCTTATGGATGAATATTATTTATCTTCCTTTATTTCTAATAAATTGATGATTATGCATGATTTTATCCATGATAGTTTTAATAAATTGGTTGTAACATTATTCACCATTTTTAGCCTTCAAGGTAATTTCCAGATTGAAGATTTGATCATTAAAAGTGCCAACTCAGGAATTCGCTGGAATAAGGAGTGACAATTTTGTGGTTGAGATTCTGAGCAAATGAAGAAGAATCTGGAAAATCTGGAACATGGGTTTTGTCCATAACGGACACAATTAACTTTACAATAGAACAGTTTGCCCAAATTCGACTTGTACTGAGAGATACGTAGGGTTCTTTGAACATGATTTTCTCAGATTTGTTGTTGTGGCCGTTTTCCAAATCTCAGCTGCAAAGCCAAATTCGCCCTGCTCTTGTTGAAAGATAGATGGAAATATATTTTCTTGTTGATCAATTGGTTGGAAACCATCCAATTTTGTAATATAATCATGTTGTAATTATCTCTATTGTAACTACTCTCTGATCTCTCTATTTAAATGAAAACAGAGATCAGAGATGGGGAAGACTTTGGGGACGATTAATTTAGAGAGAGATGATGAATTTAGAGATGGAGAATTGAGGATTCAGACTTAGAGATTCAAGAATGATGATGGATTATTCATGATAGGATAGGAAGAAGAAGGGATTGTTGCATGTTGTAATTCTCGAGCTTTTGCTATTGTAATGATTTCACAATTTGATGATTAATATATGATTTGGTAGTTGCTGCTCATTCTTCTCATCTGAAGTAGCCCAACAGCATCCGTTGGCGGCTAAGGGCCCAGCCTCTGGTGGAGTACGCTGTTGCTATGTATCATATCTTTACAATTGCTGCCGTGTGATGGTTTGATTTCCTTTTCATTTCTTTAAATTGTTTTGTTCAGCAATCTTTTGTTTATGAACATTTCACATAATTGCTTTGTTATATTGAAATCATAATTGGATTGCGTGAGTGATATAATTATTAATTATAACTTGAAGTGTGCTTCTGATAATTCTGATCTAATATTGCGCTGTCTAATTAAGAACTGTGGTCCATTTAATTGCTGCTCATTTATAATTGCAATGGTTGTTCAATTAAGTTACTATTCAAATATAACTGTGATTGCAATTGCTTCAATAACTGTGATTAATGTTCATGTTGCTGGATTAAGGTTGCTGATTCAATTACATTTATAGTTGTTGTGTCTTTCTAATTACTTAGTTTTGTTGTTCGGTTCCATTTAAGATTGCTTTTTAATTCTAGTGTTTTAGCATTGCTATTCCTTTCCATTAATAAATCATTTTTGTTAGATGAAGCTTTGCTGTTTATTTCTGTTGATTCATTGCAAGAGTTTGCTTTTAAAGAGTTTTCCTAGTTTACTTTCAATAGCAGCTTCAGTACAATCTCGATTTCCTTTTAATTGCTTTAAAGCAGGACTGTCAACTGTAGAGAACATTGGTTATTGCTTCCTCGTTCCCAGATTGATTGTCTTGTTCCAGTTTGATTTTAATTGCATCAATTTCTAGAGTAATGAGTTATTGCTACTGTATCCTCAATTGATGGTTGTTTGAGTGAATGATTTAGTTTAGAACATTTTAGTTTCTTGTTGTTCCAATTAGATTTTGTTTCCAGCTTTCATTTAATTTTCGATTTTAAGCACTATACTGCAAAACATTACTCTTGAGTAAATAGCCGCCTCAGAATGAGTACACTCTTGAAATAAAAAGTCGTCCCTGGGTTGATAATTAATGTGAGGTAATTAGGAGTTACAAAGACACCTTTTTATCGCTCCACACTGGTAACTACCACTTTCATCATAGGTTGGGTGATTCCTCCTCTTTGAGATGACAAGTGCGAGTACAGATTTGTACTCCCATGTACCGTCGAGTATATATTGGGAGACCACAACATGCTATATCTTTTATCCTTAGGAAGCCGTGTTTGCCACCCTATCGATCATAATGCACTGAACATAGCATTTGGGAAGATTGACTGCCATACCGTAAAAAGTATTCTGCAATTTTGCAATTGGTTTGGTAATCCCTCTGTCTAGATTTCCAGATTAATCTCTTTCATTCCTTTTCAGACTCCTTAAAAGAAAAGGTCCATCTGATCACTTGTCACTTCAGGCTCATTAAAAATCAAAGGTGACTAGAGTCATCTTCAGCTTTTTCTTGACTCTTAAAAATTGAAAAAGCAAGTTGTTTCAAAGCGTCTAAAATTCATTTAATTCAGAATTACTTTTTCCCCTTTATTTTAAGTTGATCAAGTAATCCGCAATCGTGGAAGAAAGTCAATCGAAACCCCATCATTCACGGAGACTAATGAGTCAACCATCTTTGACTCCAGAAACAAAACTATTCCAAACCAAGCAAACTTGTTTAACTGGACAAAGTCCCCGAGTTTGCTTGGAACTTGGTTCCAACATCCTCAGAGACTCTAGTTACTCCAACCATTTCTGGTATCCCTGCCTTTATAGAAGAAGTTCCGCAATCACAAGAGGACATTAGAACTGATCCTAGTCTAATGGTAAACACTTCTATTCCTGAACCGGCTCCATCTACAACTGCTTCTGAAGGTATTATCCCTCCAACATCTGTCACTACAGAGTCTATACCTTCTTCGGCACCAGGAATATTTTACGGACATGACGGTCTACCTCTCCCACCTGGATTAATTGCTATAGAAGAGATTATGGAGGATCTTACATCCAATACTCCATCACATTTTGGAGTTGGGATCACCCTATATGATTCTTCATCAGAAGTTAATCTTCCTTCACCGCAAGTTCCTGTAGAATCGCTAAGAAATCTTTTGGATAGACTCGATATGTCTGAACAACCATCGACATCCAGGATTGTGCCATCTTATGCAACAGTAGCAGAACCTCTTGCTACTACTCCAACAATGTTCACTGGTGTACCATTTGTCCCAACTAGCTCTCAACCGCTAGCTAGAGTCAACCCAGGGACTGTTTCGACAGTATGGTCTGTTCCCGTTTGTTCGTCTAGAATAATATCTAGAATCTCTTATGTTGGGTCTCAGAAAATTGATCCTTCCCAACAATATCAATTTGGGCAGTCCAATCTCCAGAGGCCAATCTTATCTTTGAACACTAGATTACTGCCATATGGGGGGCAATATGCCCTTTCATTGTTCTCTCCAAGAGGACAACCATATGAGAGTTCACAACAGAATTTGGGTCATGCTAGAATTACATCCAGTGGTTGAGTGCTAATATTTCCTCAACAACCAAGAGTTGTATACTCAATGCATCCAAGTCTACCTGTGTCAAATATCCCACTACATTGGCTAATGTGACGGTGTTGCAAGTACAAGTGTTGCCTGTTGTATGCCAACCTCAAGTTTCTCAAGTCGTAATACAATAGTCTCTTGTCTCCACGACACAACCACAATCACTGATTAGTGGCTCCTTAACCGGAGCGATCCAGGTTCAAACGGGTACTATTACCCCTCATCTTGGTCAGGAAACTAGTATTGGACAACAACAAATGGCTTCACAACCATGGCTAGTACAATATCAACAACCATAATTCCTACAAGCTTACCAAGGACCTGAGCAGCAAAGATTTGCAGGTAATGGGTAGCCGTATATTCAAAATGGTCAATCATATCATAATGGTTATGCCCATCAACCTTACCAAAGTTATCAGCATCAAATACATTATGCTGGTATGCAAAGACCCACTGCTCAGGTGATCCCATCTTATCCTGGGTATGATTCGTTGAACCTGAATCAACAGTTGCCCTTCGTGGCGACTTTAAAGTTACCAGATCTAAATCGGCTAACAAATGATCCAATTGCTTATGCCCCTTGGTGGCCCGCGATTCCTCATAAAATTCCGTCAGATAATCCTAAATTTAATGGAAATCCAGGTGAAGACCCGTCGAATCATGTGATGACCTTTCATCTATGGTGTTTGCCCAACACTCTTAATGATGATTCAATTAGGCTTCGCCTTTTCAACCAATGTCAACTAGTCCAGTAGCAAAATGGTACATCGAATTGCCTAGAGCTTCATTCTATAACTTCAACGCCATTGCCACAACCTTTTTAACCCATTTTCAGTTACCAATAAGGTATGAAATAGGAACAGAGCTTCTTACCAATTTCAAGCAAACGACAGCCACTCACATATTTGATCATATTCATGAGTGGCGACGTCGTCGTAGAATGGTAAAAACGTATGTTCCTGATCAGCTGCTAGCTGAATGGTTTATTAAGTCATTGTTACCTTCTATTACAGAAGATGTGACAAAGGGAGGGGTTGTCACTGAAGAGCAAGTCATTTCTCGTGCGCAATATCTAGACTTGATCTATACTCAGTCAGGAACACTCTACGACAAAATCCCCGATGCTTCTAGACCGGATTTTTCCGTTCCTCCTCCTCCTAAATGAAACAAAGACTCTCATGTCAGCGATGGTGTGATAGGTACAACTAGCACGAAAACCATAAAAGCTACATCAAAGAAAGCCCATACGGTTTCTACTTAAAATGCAAATGATGAACTTCTCGCCTCGGAGGTTAATGACATGTCGACCGACAAAGGCAAAGAACCGAAGCAACCAACAGGCAAGAAGAAAAATAAAGGGAAAAAGAAGAAGTAGGATGAGTCGTCTCCTGAAAAATCTTCTGCAAACCCTTCTGGATAAAGGAAACCCCCTTCGAGGTGTCAGATATGCGATGAGGATCATTGGATGAGAGATTTCCCACATAAAGCTGAAGTTAAGAAACTCTTTAAGGGTTCAAAAACCTCAACGGTATTGACTGATCTATTTCCAAACTCAGGAACCAATCTGGTTGCTAGAGACAATGCTTCCCCATCCCAAGTTCTTATGTTGTCTATTTCAAAACAACAAAATGATGCTTTGATATTGACAAGGAATAAAGATTACGGTAATCCACAGCTATCAAACAACAAGGCTACTAATCAACCTAGTAGTTTGACAACAACTTCGACCAAATTTGTGCCACCCATCATTCATGATTTAACGATAAAGTCACCAAAGAGAGTAGTACAGAAATCGACATTTAATGCTCGTGCCAAAGCAGCACAGAATTACAATATAGTAGAGGACCTGGCCCAAACGTCGTCCACTATGTTGATACTTGAGGTACTGCAAAATTGCCCCTCCCAGAAGTAAGCTCTATCATCGGAAATAGGTGGGATTGACCCAATGGATTCCAATCTTGTGGCCTTTAATCATAAAATATATGACCCTCAGTTACCAACTCAGCTTGCTTTCCTCATTCAAGTGAAAGCCCTCAACAAAATTGTTCATCGAACAATTATTGATGAGGGGGCATCTACATGTATTATGTCGATGAGTTGCTAGAAAAATTTAGGCTCACCACCCTTGTCATGATCATCCACGACGTTAAAAGCATTTTATGGACAAACATACACTCCATACGGGATTTTAAGTAACTTGCAAGTCAAACTAGGGGGGAAAATAGTAGAAATTGATGTTGAAGTTATTGATGGAAACCTCGATTACAACATCCTACTGGGAAGGCCCTGGATTTATGCTATGGCTGCTATTTTGTTGACATACTTCAGAAATATTGCATCTCCCTTCCATGGAGGAATTACAATCGTCGACCAGCAAACATTTCTCCCCAACAATTCACAAGTTACAGGAAGCATTCCAATGATCCACGGAATCTCTCAGTTGCTTCAAAATATCAGAGTAGGCCTACTAAAATACCCTACATTGATGGGTACTTTTTCCCTACCACCTCCAAAAAATCTGGTGGAAGTGGACAAATGGGAACCTACAATATGGTATCTTCTATTCAGAAGATGTCCGAACATGATGTTATCATGGATCATCACCAGGTATTGCCTCCAAGCCCAATAGAAATATTGTAGCAATCAATGTTTTCGGCATGGGAGGCAAACCCAAATCAACGCTCGTCAAGCGTTTGGATAGATAGGTCTAAGGAATATGGTACCTCTTTAGATCCTTGGTCGCATGTACATTCTACAGACGAAGGAATTGTTCAGTCAATGATGATGGAGAGGGAACCATGGGAAGATTACCACCATCATTCCCGTCTTCCAAATTACAAAGAAGATTGTTCCAGCGACCTTAATCATCCTTCAGTTTTTTGTTTCCTATCAAATACTGTAAATACGATGGATTTCGAGCGAAACCTATCCAATATTGAAGAAACTATTGCCATAAATATCTCAACCAAGCCAGATGCTGTAAAGAATATTCATGTCGGAAAATCTTGTTCTTCTTCAGAACTGGAAGTATATCACGCTCTCTTTTGCAAGTTCAGAGATATCTTTACATGGTCATATGAAGAAATGCCATGCATTGACTCGAGCATAGTTGAACACGAAATTAAGATGTATCCAGATGTCAAACCAGTACGACAACGGCTTCAGCAGGTGCACCCAAAGAAAGCCACTGCCATTAAGGTAGAAGTTGAAAAACTTCTCCATGCTGGTTTCACTTACCCAGTTCCTCTAACCGATTGGGTATCAAAAATTGTTCCTGTGATGAAAAAGAAAGGAACAATTAGAGTGTGCGCCGATTATAGGGATGTAAATCAAACTTGTCCAAAGGACAACTACCCTACACCCTTTATTGACTAGATAATTGATGAACGCGCTGGATGCGAAATCTTTTCGTTTATGGATGGATTTTCGGGGTATAATCAAATAAATATCTGCCCACAGGACCAGTCAAAGACTACATTTATTTGTCCGTGGGGCACATTCACATACCGCAAGCTACCTTTTGGTTTAAAGAACGTAGGTGCAACCTTCTAGAGGGCAATGAATTATGCCTTCCATGACATCAAGAACATCGTTCAACCATACCTCGACAATCTTTCGGCTCATTTATGAAATCAGACCAATCATCTGCGACATTTGAGAGCAAAATTTCTATGTTGTTGGCACTACAAAATACGACTCAATCCACACAAGTGTGTGTTTTGTGTCGATTCTGGTCATTTACTTGGCTTTGTAGTCTCAAAGGATGGGATTCGTCTCAACCCATGTAAGGTTCAGGCAATCATCGATTTGCCTCCACCTTCAAATTTGCTTCAGATTCAGAAACTCCAAGGGAAAGTAAACTTTCTAAGGAGGTTCATTCCAAATTACACCTAACTTGCTAAAGGTTATATGCGTCTGTTTAAAAAAGAAGTACCCTTCAACTGGGATCAGGTTGCATAAGCTTCCTTTAATGCTCTAAAGGAATCCCTGATAAAAGCATCATTAATGTATGCTCCTGATTATCAAAAAGACTTTAACCTGTATCTGGTTGTAGCGGATATGACCATTGCAATGGTTTTAGTTCAAGAAGACAATGGAATATAACATCCTATATATTATTTAAGTCGAAACTTAAATGATACAGAAAGCAAGTACTCCTATGTTGAAAAGTTGGCTCTCGCAGCTATTCAAGCAGTACAGAGATTTCAACACTATGTCCTCTTTCAAAAAAATACCATTTTGTCAGATTGCAACCCCATGACTTACATCTTGTCGCGACAGTTACTTGGGGGAAAATATTCGAAATGGATAGAAATTTTGCAAGAGTTTGATCTGGAATTCGTAAAATCCCAATCAAAGAAATCCCTGGTTTTCGCAGAGTTACTATGTGACTTCCCATCATCGTCCAATGATTCAACATCCAAAGCAACAATCATGGATGAATCTTTGTTTATGATATCTTCAAGCGACTCGTGGTATGGAGATATAATCATCTATCTCTGAACACAAACATATAGGTGTAATACCTCTCGCTTGGAATAGCGACGTACTTGATACCAAGCAAAAGACTACATGATCGTCGGTGATACAATTTACCATCGTGGTATCGATACAGTTCTGCAAAGGTGCCTCACCCATGAGGAGGCCAAAAAATCGTGAATGATTGTCATTTAGGTGCATGTGCGGGGCATCAATTTGGTTATGCTACAACCCAAAATATTTTACTAGGATACTTTTGGCCAACAATCTTCAAGGATTGCGTAACCGTAGTCATAAGTTACCATGCTTGTCAAATCTTCAACCGCAAAACCAGAATACCACCCGCACCTCTATAGCCAATAGTTATTGTTGGACCATTTTCCAAATGGGGCATAGATTTCATGACATGTAACCCCACCTCAGCTAGGGGGCATGGGTATATCATAGTTGTAGTTGACTATTTTATGAAATGGGCTGAGGCAATGCCTACATTAAACAACAGTGATGAAACAGATGCTCTTTTATTTTTCAATCATGTAGTCTCCAAATTCGGTGTTCTACTATCTATAGTCATAGATCATGGATCGCATTTCTGCAATCACATGATGGTTGAGTTGGTTTCCAAATTAGGATTGTCTCATGATAGCTCTACTCCGTATTATCTGCAAGCTAATGGGCAAGTTGAGGCAATCAACAAAGTCCTGAAACGCATGTTGCAAAGGATGATTGGAGTCCATAAACAGAGTTAGCACCTAATTCTGTACTCATCCTTGTGGGCATACCGGGCATCGGTGAGAAATGCGACTAGGTTTACGCCCTTTCAGCTGGTGTATGGCCTGAAAGCAATCTTACTAGTTCAATGCGAAATCTCATCCCTCAAACTCGCAGTCGACCTTTCCCTCGGAACTTCAGAAGAGGAGGCTCATTTATTGGAATTAATCCAACTGGATGAAACCTATTGTGATGCCGCCTTGGCTAATGAAGCACATAAGAAATGAGTCAAGGTGCAGTTTGAGAAGAATGTCAAACCCCGTGTCTTCTCAGAAGGTGACCTGGTCTTACTTTACGATCAGGAGTCTGATAAGTTGGAAGCAGGTAAGTTCCCATCTTTATGGATGGGCCCCTATATTTTTAAGCATGTATTAGCAAAAGGAGCCTACGTGTTAGTGGATTATGATGGGATTCCACTGTCGCAACCTCGAAACGGGTTGTACTTTAAGTGTTACTATGCTTGACTTAGTGTAGTAACCTCTTCATATGCTTTTGTTACATTTTTGTTTTCGCTAAGAGTAATCGTTTTGGTTAGGTAATCTACTTTTACATTTGTTACAGATGTAGAACCTATTGGATTCATTTTTTAGATACATCAACGGAGCGAGTTGTAGTTCGCGGAACCTATATTCTGCAGCCTGGGCCATCATTGATCCAAGCGGTGAGTTAGTGAGTTTCAGAGGGGTGTGTATTGGTCAATCAACGAACAGCATCACTGAATACAACGCGTTGATAGAGCTCCTCTCTGATGCCATCGTGTATGGCATACGCCGACTTGTCGTCAGGCTAGACTCACAACTCGTCATTCTATAGCTCACCGGCATCTATTCCATGCGGAATCCAGCTATCTATCGTATGTTCCTGAGGGTAAAGATTTTGGAAAGAGAGCTCGATTCTATTCAATATCAACACATTTCCATAAACTTAAACACATTAAAAGATTCATTAGCAAATTATGTGTTAGATAGACATTTGCAACATTTATAAAAGAAAAGAATTTCATCAATACTTGCATTAGGATGATATAACTTAACCAAAATAAAGCTTCGAAAATCAAAAAAATATATATATATATATAACTATTCTGTGTCCAAGACAAAATCGGTCAAATGACCCAAAAACTCAAAATGTTAGGGGCACCCTAGTCTAATGGTGCTGGTGATAACAGGTCACCGCCTGTGCAATCATGCGTAAAAGCCTAGTCCACCAACTCGGCACGTCACTGGTATGTCACTGTAATCTCAGAGATAGCTCGTCGGTCCTCACATCCACGATACCAAAGGTGAGACCATCAATCTGATCCTGTAGTACTGCAAGAGTCTCGGCCACATCCAGGTTGCGAAGGACAGCCCTCTCTACAGCCTCTCCTACTGGAACAGCAACTGCTTCTCTTAGGCACACTGCTAGTCACACTAGTCCGATATCTGCATGGGCACATGAGTTTTGATTAGTCTTGATAAAAGAAAGAACAAGAACATTATAAAAGCAATAAACAGGGATATGGTTAGAGATTTTTACCTATGACACCCCACTGCTCGCCAACCGGCAGCACCAAATCTGGGTCACACCAGAAATCCATACCAGCATACAGACACTCGGCATAAACCATCTGCTAACAGTTGAACCACTAGAAAAAGGCATCAGAGAAAGAAACCTGTGAATAACCAACATGTCAGGCCATAAGGTCAACCCATCTCTGCATCCGAGGCTTAGGCGGTCGTGGCAAACCGAGTGAAATGTACTGTGGCTAAATCAGTGTGATCTTCTCCAAGGCGAAAGCAGTCAGAATGAAACCATAGCCAAAGTTCTTGGATCTTCTGTTTTTCACCTTGGTAAGTTTTTCTTTTATCACCGAAAGTATTGCATCACACTAGTTTAATACCTTTGGTTCAAGGCATTCCAAGGCGTACTACATATAGGACATGTTGGCCAAGTGAAGGGTCGTGCTACCAGCCAATCTAGCAAAGGTGAATAAAATAGTCCTCAAGGACCGGTCGGTGACATCTCGGATATTAATCTTGTCGTCCCTGCTTGGCTGAGATCCTTCTCTACAGTATCAATGAATATAATCCCTCACAGATTTTCCCCCACGGGTGGAACCTGATAGTGAGAGAGGGGCACCACGCCTCGATAAACCATTCAAGAAGTAGATGTCCTCAACAGTCAAGGGAATGGATTTTCCTCTGATTTGGAACACTTGGTTGGTAGGATCCCAGGAATCGAGGAAATATTACAACAAGTTGATTTGTTGCCTCATGCTGGATACGCAGAAGAACTTGAGCAAACCACAATTCTGCAATGCAGTTACTGTACCCAGATCATGTAAGGCAACCATGTCCTCTTCTTCATGCTCATGTTCTCACCATGTAACAACCATTTTGCTCCAATGAATATGTGAAAAATAAACAAGAGAAGAATCAGGATCTTGATTTGGAAAAAAACAAGCAAAATTTCCGTGAAAAATCAGTGCAAAATTTTTCCTCCTTGCGCCCATCGCACCCCAACTGTGTACTGGGTGAGATGCATACTGACTAGCTAATGGTCAGCCCAGTATGCATCGCACTTTTCGATGTATATTGGGTGCGATGGGGGCAGAACGAATTGTTCAAACCCTAGAGGCTCAGATAAGTAGGAAAACATGCTCAGAATTCAAAAAGGAAAGAATGCAATTGAGGAGCTCAGGTTTAGCTCCTACCTGGTCCAAATGGTGCCGAAAATCATCCACAGAATCTCCTGGAATCAGCTGGTGAAAATCAAGGGGGAAAACACCTCCAAAGCTCCAACAATCCAAAATTCAAATGAAGTGGTAAAATGAGGGGTAAAAACTACTTTTAAATTACTTTTCACGTAATTCAAGTAGGGTATTAGTGTTTTAACTCATTTTTCAAGCATGTATTCACATTTCTAATCAGTTTGATGGAGCAATTGAACAAGTAGTATGACCGTCAAAAGAACAAAGTGTTAATGGTAAATCAAATATCTATGACCATTATCACGAGTAGTTTTACACAAAGTTCAAGCTTGTTAAAAATTAAACCTAGCAATGAGAAAATGTTCCGCCAGAGTTTAAGCTCATTAAAAAATGAACCCACCTCTGGTAAATAACCATTGCGAATGCATTTTCATCAGCTTTTGAGCCTTGTTCATGTTCTTACCATCACCTCCACTCTGTTTTAGCTGATCATACACCTCCATTTGATTGTTTACCCCTTTTGGAGGAACAGCTGCGACGAGTGATTCTGTTAGCCATCTTCTTTACACTATCGTGATTGAAAAGTTCCAAACCTCACCTGGAACCAGCTGCTACCCGAAAATATCACTCGTTCCTAAAAAAATGAGTCTCCTTTAAGCTCTTTTCATCTGACTCATAAATAATGAAAATATTGTCGAGAAATTGGCCTCTCCAACTCGTTAAAATGATCGAAAGTGCTATCCCTCCTATATATTTTAATCTTTTTCGACCTGAGGGATCATTACATAAAAAGATTGAGCGCTTGTCTTGTTCGGCTCATTAAAACTATCGAAAAGTCATCCCTTTCGTATTTTTTTTTATTTTTTCGGACTTAAGGGATTACATGACTAGAAAGGATTGCTGGAGTTTTCTTTCCGTCCCTTTTCAGACTCTCTAAAATTGAAAAAGCACCGAGTTATCTTTGTCGTTAAATTTGTTAAAACCAATACCGACAAACTTTTCCATGCAAACAAGAACGATTTTTACTGTCGCTAGGCTCGTTAAAACATAGCGACAGGTTTGCCCGAAGGGAAAATTTTAGAACAAGCATATGAT
Source organism: Pinus taeda (assembly GCA_000404065.3). NCBI lineage: Eukaryota > Viridiplantae > Streptophyta > Pinopsida > Pinales > Pinaceae > Pinus > Pinus taeda. The sequence goes on along the minus strand of APFE030162371.1, from coordinate 152,607 downwards.
ATCCTCCTCAAGCTTGACAAAATAAAGAGGTACTGGTCAGTAATGACTAGGGAAAAATTGGGAAGAAAACTTGAAGAAACTTTATTGGTAGCAAGTTGCTCTTGAACATGACACTTTCACTCCATCACCATGATTGAGTTAGGTTGGGTTATTCCATTCACCGATCATATTACCATTGGTCCACTGTACCATCCATTTTTGGGGTTAACGCTACCAATCCACTTCAATGTCACCGATATGTTCAAGAGAAGTCACTTAGAGAATTCACCAACCCAACTTGTGTCTCATCCACTACAATACCTTCACACTTCATTCTTTCATGACCGCAACCCTGAACCTTGTATCATCAGATCGTTTTCACCTCCACAAAATCATTTGCTCCGTTCTATGTCATAGATGTGGGATTCATTAATGCCCTCCTACAATGGGTCACTTCGCGTCTACATCAGCTCATTATCCAAGAAGTCGACCTAGGAACAACCCTTTTAGTACTTTGAAGCTTGCATGCCTTAATGGCAAGTTTCTCACTTCCAACAATAGGTTTACATCAATGGCCTTTGACTAAAAGATTTTGTGTGGTGTTCGACGCCAATTCCCTTTTTCACACCACGTAAATTGTATTGTCATACCTTGAGGGTCATTATCATTATTAGTGATTCCTCTCGTGCCTATTAACAACTTTCATCATTAGCTGGTAATGAGGTGATGTCTTTCCATGTTCAACCCCAGAACATCTTTTCACATGGATCGACTTGTACTTTGGGTGAATTTTGAACAAGTTTGAAGACCTCGGATCTAGTTTCATCCATCTGGGCTCCGATATATTTAGGAAAATAAAGACATCAAATGTACATCATTGCTACACAGATAATCATCCAAGCTAAAGGATGATGGCTCTACCATAATCATTACCCTGCCACACAGACAGTTGTTTGTCCTATGTACATGAGAATGAATTTATAAAGTTGAGCATGGGAATGCCCGCCTTAGCTAGATCATGAAAATATTATGAAGATAATGTATTGTATTGCATCTTATTACAGGTCACCTTCCAATTTGAAAAACCTCGGATCCTCATGATAAAGCATTTCATCCAACATCAAAATATTTACGACCTCATGCTTTAGGGGGTAACTGTTATAGACATATTTGGGCACTGCAACCCCAATCTTATATGTCCATAAACCAAGGGCTTCTAAGTCCCTAAAATCACTTTTACATACCCTAAAGGAACAAGGTCAACTAATCACATCATCTCCCAGAAGTTAACCATGAAAAACTACTAAGAACTGGTCAAAACTGGACCATACAGACTGCTCAGTGCTAAGGGTGCGACGCATCTCACCTACAACATGAAAAAAGTGTGATGCATACTAAAAATCCCTTATGTGGGGTGTGATGAGCAAGAGCAGACAAATGGCAGAAGCAGTTGGCTAGGTGGAAACCCAGAGAATCTTCTAGAAACTGCCCATTTGACACTTTCCTCTCTGAATTTGCCCAAGGATGAGTAAGAGATCATGAATCTCCAAGTGGAACCAAGAACTATCAGAGATAGGACACTAATCAAAATCCCAGAAGCTGACTCACCCACCTACAAACATCTATATATGGATCCCTCATCCCAGAGATCCAGAGGTTGGAATCTTGTATTTTGTAAAGAAGTGTTGTTGGTTTCTTTGTCGAACATCATAGTGTTGGGCGATCTAAGCTTTTCATGAGGTGAAGAAGGGCTTTCATGCTGGGAGGATGAAGGTAGGTCAAATCAATGGGTTGTAATCCTCTCTTCTACTCTTTCTATCAATAAATTTATTTGAGTTTTCCTCCACATTGTTGTATGTCTGAGTTGATATATGCATTTGTGTGGTCAATATATATCTGGTCCTATATTGTTTATGATTGTAGATCTGTGTGCTTTGATGGTTTTATGATGCTTTGACTTTACAGGTGCTCTTTGAAGTGGGGCAAGCAAGGGAGGAGTGGCAAAGATCTGTCAGAGGGGAGAGGAAACAAGCAAGGAGCCAAGCAAAAGACTAAGGTTGGTACTCTCTACTTCTCTCTCATCTACTTCTCATAAAGGAAAACACAAGTAACTTTAGTTTGTTTGTTTCTAAGATAGCTGCCCATTTTAGTGGGACTAACAGCTCTGAATGGACACTAGATTTCCCGATAACAATCCAGAAGGCAATTGTGAAGGATTATGTCATGGATATTCAGAGAGACATAGAATGATGGGGAGTTTTCCTCATAATTTTCAATCATTGGGTTGAGAACAACTCATCTTGCAGATTTACATAGACCATGGAGGCTTGGATGTCATTAGGCACAAGGGCCTCGAGGATAGATCTCTTGAAGGACTCACTCTTCACTAGTTCAATCAGAGGTATAGGTATTCTTAGCTTATGAATTTTTGATTGAAAACTGAAATGAGAAGGAGACTTGTCAAGGCCTCTTAACTCATGAGTTGGATCTTTGAGGATGATGGGATCAACTGTTGGTTGCTTCTGCTTATTGGCTTGTTGTATTGTTGGGACAATAGCTCTTTGAACAGGAGTTTCCTTGGCATTATTCATCTTCAACCTCATATTATATCTGTGTTGATCTTTAGTTTTCATAACAGCTTCACCATCTCATTCTTGGTTAATCTGGTCATTTAATAATGATTTTTCATATGCAGCTAAGGTCAAAAAGGAGGCACTGCCTTTATCTTCCAGAAAATGGATCTCATCATATTCTTCAAACTATTCTTCTTCCATGACTACATTCTAGAAAGGGTTCTTCACCCTTTGGTCTTCATTGGCATCTTTTCTTCTTTGCAAAATCTACAACTGCTCATTAGCTCTTCTATATGGATTTGGATTTCTAGGAGAAAAGATATTAGGAACTCTTCCTTTCCCAGGGTACTGCTCAACCTTCAATTTGGAGATTTTGGAGGCTAATGACTCTGTCATTTTGGTCATTTTATCTATCTTGGGATCTAAAGATGATGAAGACTCGCCCCTCTATCTCCTTCTATCAACATTTCCCTTGAGCTTATCTACAGCCATGATGTTTGATTCTACTTCCAAGGCTGCATCTCGCATATCAGTCAAAGTAGCACATTGCCTCTCCCTCAATAGTGGGCAGAAGTCAGAATCAAAGGCACTGGCATATGTGAGTTTAGCAAAGGTAGTGGTGGGCTTTACTTCAGCTGGTATTTTGTTGTACATGCATTTAAATCCCTTATTGAAATCAGACAACGACTCACCATTTTCCCTCTTTAGGTTCCCAAACTCGGTTTGGTAGTAGAGTAGATCCTTCTTATCCCCCTAATGCTTTAGGATTGCTTCATCTAAAGCCTCAATATCTACTATGGATTAGTTCTCTGAACCATTTTCTAGCCTCTCCATCTAGGCTTTGGACAAAGACTCTCATCCACACATCATCTTCACTAATGTCCAGGTTATCAACATAGCTATAGAATGATTCAAGATGTTCCTCAGTTGTAACACCTTCAGTCCCAGTGAACTTAGGCCTATACTTCTGATATTCTCCAGTAGGAATGGCATTCAAAGGAGTGGGTAGTACTAGAGGTCCATACCTAGCAGCTATGATTCTTTCCATTTCGGTAGGTTGTGGACCTACCATAGTTGTGGTGGCTATAAGGGTACTGGAAATCTGAATGACAGAGGGTTGAGGAGTGATTGATAGGACTAAAGGAGTATGATGGATAGGAGGAGAGGTTTCCTTTGGGCTTGTAACAAAAGAAGAACCTAAAGAATAAGGATCTTTATGATTCTCTAAGATTTTTTCTTCATTACTAGTATTAGATGCTATACTCTCAACATGAATTTGTTCTATTACAGGATTTTCTTGAAGAGATATCGGATATTGTTTAGATTTACCTGAAGCTGATGCTCCTTTCTACAATACCTTTCTTTCTATGATGATTTTTTTATGGTCAAATAATGGGTTAGCGTGTCGCTTCTGAGGATTTCTCCGAGTATGCCTCACAAACTAAGACGGAACTATCAAGTGGAGTTTCCAAGAGGTTTGTCCTCCAATAGAGTCACCAGATAGATGATTACAACTGAAAACGTGCCCAGACTTTTTCTATCATCAAAGCTGGATCTGTGTCATCTCCTAGGGAAGCTGAGCTTCAGTCTCCTCTCCCCGGCAATGATGCCAAATATATTATCACTCCAGGAAGCTCTCCTAGGTTGTAGCTCAGATATGCCTGGTAACATATAAATCTTCAATATTGTTCTCTGAACTATTGGAATGGATGATGGTTTCGATCGAGTCAGATGACTGTTTGAACTCTGTTTTCACCCAAGACATGCATGAACACCCTCAGCTTTACAAGGTTTTAGACCACTAATGCTCAATAGTTTATAGATTCAAATGATAGATGGAGAATACTGACTGTACTAGTAGATTCATACGTAAACACATATGAATGGCTAACTACAGGAAGTAAATGAAAATTGCAAATCTAATTTATCAATGCAGAGATAAGATGATAGTTATCTAGCATTAGACATAGAAGAAAACATGAATAACCTATTCAACTACAAGCATAGAACAGAAGAGAAAATGGGAATTGAGCATGTAACAGCAAAAGAAGCTTATATTGCTAGAATGAAGATGAGAAGATAGAGTAGCAGAGTATCCACAGTCCCTAAACGTTGAACCCTTGTTACTCTAAACTTTCAAATATTTATAGGCCTTTTACAATGCTCTCAAGCCTTCTGAGGCTCGAGAGGTCTTAATCTATCCCCTCTATCTTTTTAACTATTTGATGTCGTGACTAGGCATGCATGAGCTTGGAGGTTTCTTTTTTTAATAGAAATAACCCAATTCTGTAAATGTGCTGCATTGTCAGGTGGCTTGCTCATGCCAGGGATGCTCCATGATCATTTGTTGGTTTGGTTGTGTTGCCCTGTTGCCTTTCCCCCTTTGGCCTTTTGTCTCCCTGTCTTTGTCTCCAAGCCTCTGTTCTATGATGGAATGGATCTTCGGGCCCTTGAAATCCCTTTCAAATACTAGCGATGACTATTTTTTGTTTAATACAGAAAAACGTTGCAACACTGCAAAACATCGCCAAGCTCTGTTTATTTCAGACTTCAAAATTCCTTAAACACTATCTATTCCTCTAGTGGGTTCATTCCCAATCATTGCCGCCTGTCACAAATGGCCAGTTCCCAGTCTTCCCTTTGTATTTTGAGAAGTACATCAAAACATTGGAAATACATTAAAAATGGCTTATGACGAACTTCAAATTTTATAGATTTCACTTCACAAAACCTTTCGGGTCCAGGCCTGATCACATATCGCAAGTCACTTTGGTCCTATTCCAAGGTTCCCCTTTGTATTTTAGAAATATGTTCAAACTACGAAAATGCATTGAAAATGACTTTCCTCCTGATCTCAAAATATATGCAATAATGCCTATATAGCCCTCGGGTCAAGCTAATCTCATCGCACATATACATGTGCATAGGCCTCGCCCCATGGTGTTGCTCCAATGTGATATAGCGATGTGATCTAATCGCAATCGCATGTCGCTCATACCTCGGGCCATTTGCAAGCACTCTTTGTAATCTCTGATAATGATCCTGTGATGCGATGTGGGCCATTGATATGCACACTTGATCGACGACCTACGTTGCATAGCCGATTGCCATCGCAAGTTTCATACGGTCCGCGCCAATATCGTTGGTTGCCACCACTGATTACGATCCGCCAACTAGATCTGGACCGTTGATTGGCCTGATCAGATGAATGTTGTGCATTTCATTGCTTATGCCTCTGATACTTGGCTTTTCACTATTTTTTATGTGTTTTTGGCCTCCCGATAGTGTTTCTCCACCATTCTAAGGGCTCTTGGAATGCGATTGTTTTGATCTTTTAGATGATCTTACTAGCTTTTGAAGACTTAGGGAGCATGTTTGGATCAATTTCGGGACACATGCCAACAGGGCTAACAGGTTATACCTATGTAAGAATTCCCAACTCAAACAAAATATTATTAGGGAATTGTACACCTCTCCCTTAGGAGGGCACTCAAGATTTCTAAAAACCTACCACAGGGTTAAGAAGGATTTTTTTTAGGATGGCCTTAAATTTGATATTCAAAAGTTTGTGGCGGAATGTTTGGTTTGCCAACAAAATAAATTTGAAACAATTAATACCCCAGGACTATTACAACTCTTATCCATTCCAAGCCAACGTTGGGAGGAAGTTTCAATGGATTTTATCATAGGTTCACCCAAGTCCAAAGGAAAGAGTGTTATCATGGTGGTAGTTGACAGACTTACCAAGTATGCACACTTTTATGCATTATCTCATCCATTTAAAGAAAGTACAATTTTTACTACATTTATGGAAATAATTAAAAATCTACATGGAATCCAAAGATTATTGTAAGAGACAGAGATCCCAATTTCACTGGAAATTTTTGGACAGAATTATTTTCTTGTCTTGAGACTCAGTTAGCTCATAGCTCATATTATCATCCTCAATCTGATGCGTAAACTGATATAGTAAACAAATGTTTGGAAGGATGTCTTCATTGCTTTGTATCTAATAAATAGACATAACGGGTCAAATGGTTGCCTCTGGCTGAATGGTGGTATAACACTTCCTTCCATACTGCAACAAAAATGACTCCATTTATGGAACTTTATGAATATCATCCACCATCCATCACATCATATTTAAGAGAAAATTCTAAGGTTCAAGTAGTGGAAGATCACATCGAGCATCAGCAACAAGTTCTCCAACTCTTAAAGGATAATGTTACCTTGCTGCAGAATAGAATGAAACAGCAGGTAGATCAACATCGCAGCGAAAGAAGTTTTCATGTAGGTGATTGGGTATTCCTATGGCTGCAACCATATAAAAAAATGTCCCTCAAGCAAGCTAAGAAGGATAGTAAATTATCACCAAAGTATTATGGTCTATACAAAGCATTGCAAAATATAGGTACTATGGCATACAAATTGAAACTTCCTGTAGCTTCTCAAGTGCACCCAATTTTCCATGTTTCATGCTTAAAGAAGGTTATAGGTGACAAGTTTCCAGTTCAAACAATATTGCGATAACTTGATGAGGAAGGAAAAATCATATTGGAACCTAAAGTAGTCAAAGAAACAAGAACTCGATAGCTACGAAATCAATTAATTTCAGAGTATCTCATCAAGTGGAAGAACTTACCCATTGAAGATTCCACATGGGAGGATGAGAATTTTATACAGAAGCACCCATAATTACTCAAGCGTTGAGGACAACACTTTTTTGAAGGATAGGGGCATGTTAGGTCCCTATTATACTAGTGATTCCCCCATTACTATTGTCATTGTATCCCTTATCGTTATTGTTTTACCCCTATTGTCCCCATATTGTTATTATTGTGCCCCATAGAATCCCACTATTGTTATTTTTGTGCCTTTATATTATTATTGTTAGGTCGGCTTGGTTATATTGTGTCCCCTTAGACTCATATATATAGAAAGGAGGTTTTGTCATTTGAAGCATCCAAGAATTGTTCATTTGTGTAATGTAAAGAAGGTTACCCCCTCGAAGAGGCTAAATTCTAAGGCGTTCGTCTATCTTTTCTATATTTTTGTGAGCTGATTTCATAACAAGTCATTTGCAAACTTGTTTCTTTTGATCATTGATCACTTAGATGAATTGTTATTCGAGTCCTAATTATGAAAAGTGCATTTGAATCAGTGATTAGAATTTACATCTTAGTTTTCCTCATTTTTGAAAATTAAGTGGGACGAAAAGAAAAAAATCTTGCATTTGTATTTAGGGTTTATGCATCTACATTGATTTAGGAACAATTGCATGAAAATGGAATTGCATTGAGCATCTTTTTTGTTGCAATTTCTATGCTACAAATTGTTTGTCTCTTCCCTTAGTTATATTTTCATTGAAGAGAAATATTCTATTTCCTCATGCTAGATTTTCATGTTAGGGAATTTAGGTGAATTCGTGATGAGCCATAAAACTAAAACTTAATTCAAGATCAACTTAAAATTTACTGAATCAACCGAAGGAGGATTTGTAAGATTAATGCAAACACGTAGAGGTATAGGTTAGAGATGTGTTCCGACTTCATTAAACGTAGGATCTATCATTGTTTGTCAGCGTTGCATCACGGGGGTGAAATCTCATTCCACATATGTGAGTCTATAGGATCGTACTCCACGTACCTTCAGGCATATTGTTGGTGCTCCATGCACATAAAGTATATGGGAACACTCTCACGCAATGGTTATGCATTGGACAACACTACTACAAACTACACTCCCATGTACCATATTGTATATTTTGGGACTCCCCAATAGGTTTCTATCCATCCATAGGTAACAGAGTTTGCTGCCTTGTAAACCGTGATACACTTAACACAACATTCGGGAATATTGGTTATCGTATGTTAAATCCTTGGTTTTCCAAGGTGTATATTGCAGTTCACGGTTGCTTGGTAATCCTTTATGCCTACATTACCCTCTCTTTGATTTATTTATTTTTGTGTTAATAAATTTTACTATCCAACGTGTAACAACAAGATCCCCCACTTTCTCATTCGCATAGAATACAAAATAAGTCTCCTCTTCCACCAAAGGCTACTCTTGGTTGTCATCAGAAGCATAAAAGAACATAAACGACCAAATTAGGAAACTTGGGAACTACTTTTGTTCCTACTCCTGAATCTGATCAACCAGAATCATTTGTTTCCTTGAGTACTGAACCCGAGATTACATCTACTCTTGTTGGTGAAACTGACACAATTGATACGTAATTACCTGGGACTTTTTTCCCTAAGGGTATAAAATTTGAACTTCCTGAGTCAGAAACATTATTTCCTGGGGTCATTGAACCGGAGGATCCTCAATCATCTTTACCTATTACTTCAAGTTTTTCATCCTCTCTTATGTTGTCTTAGATAGATCTTCCTAATATATATCTTAGCTCTGACGATGAACCACTTCCACCTGGACTTGTGAGTATCGAAGAGATCCCACAAGAGGAGCCTCATGCTTCTACTCATTTGGAGGGACTTTTCCTTTATCTAGCACATCATCTTCTTCCTCCTCCACCTCCTAAACAAACTCCTTTACCTAGTTCTTTTGACTTACCTGTGAATATGTGGCAATCCACATTGGGATTATTGACCATGACTCGAACCAATATGGCTTCCCAGCCTGCATGTACCACTATGGTTGAGACTTCAAATGTCACTTCCACATCTATGTTTTCGACATCACTAGAGGCACATATGTATGGTGGCCCGTTCATCCCATCAGGTTATCATTCCTTATCTGGTACCTTCTCTGGTGCATATTGCAGTTTATGGACATCCCCCATGTCATCCACTTTGATAATTCCATCTAGCACTACTCTTATGAGTGCTTCTCATCTTGCTCCTTCTCCTCCTCCTACATAATAGTTGAACAACAAGTTGGCCTGTATTTTAGTGGGCGAGGTCCTCTTCAACAACCTAACTATCCTTATGTTCAGTACCATCCTCAAGGAAGACAGTTGCCTCCATCATCCCCTCATCCCTTGGTAGGGGGGAAACCTATTGTTTGTATACCTCAAGTTGGTAACTAGCCTTATTACAGTCCTCCTTATCCTTAGATAGTTTCTAGTTTTTGGAAACCTACTTTTCCCATTCAACCTGGTTCGATGTTGGGTTCATTGTTTGTTTCCCAACCTATGCCATCATTTCAAGTTCCTATTCCTTAATTTGTACCTCAACAAGCTCAAATTCATGTAACTGAACCTGTACAAGCTACAATCACATCTCAACCCATTCCTTTAGTATCTTGCATCTCTCAAGTCCCACTTACTCAACCTTTACAAGTTACCTTACAATATCAATCCCTTGCATAAACTATTCCTCAAATTCCAATAGGATAAACTATGTGTGGCATGGCACAGCATCAATCAAACCCTCTTTATCATGGGACAGTGCAAATTCCCATCAAGAAGCATATAACTTACCAGGGTATTCCTCAGGTGCATTTTCAAGGCCAACATATTCATGGTTATCCTAGGGCTAGTCAACAAGGTCACTTCTATTTTGGCTATCAGAGTCCTCCTTGTTCTGGTAACCAGGTTCCTTATTACCAGAAGCCTCCTTATTCAGGAATTCAAGTGCTTTTATCCCAAGTTATTCATTCATATCCAGGTCATCCTCCACCATAATTTAATCGACAGTTTCATTTTGTGGCCACTCTTGAGTTACCAAATTTGACTTCGCTCACTAATGACCCCATCGCTCATTCACTTTGGTGGTTGATTATTCCTACTAAATTGCCTTGTGATATCCCTAAATTCAAAAGGAATTTAGGAGAAGACCCATCGACGCATGTCATGATGTATCATCTATGGTGTTCATCAAACGCCCTTAATGATGATTTTATTCAAATTCATCTTTTCCAAAGAATGCTTACATGTACTACTACTAAATGGTATACTCAGTTACCTAGAGCTTCATTCCATGATTTTAGTACCTTATCCACAACCATCCTCACCCATTTCTAGTTTCCATCAAATACGAAACTAGAACAGAGTTATTAACCAACTTTAAACAATCTGATTCCACTCACATTTCAGATCATATTCATGAGTTGAGGCGTCGTCATCGATTAGTCAAAACTTATGTTTCTGATCAATTTCTCGTGTAATGGTTTACCAAATATTTTTTGGAACCCATAACAGAAGATGTGGCCAAAGGTGGAGTCATGACTAAAGAGCAGGTAATTTCTCATGCACAATATTTGGATTTGGTTTATACCTAATCTGGCACTCTCGACGATAAGATACCAAGCGCTCCGAGACCTTTGAATATTGTTCCTCCTCTTGTGCCTGGTAAAGAATCTCATCTTGGTGATAGAATTATTGGTTCTATCAGCATGTAGATGATGAGTAAACCATCTAGTATTTCTCCACCCGCATATGCTCAAAACCCTCAATCCCATCCTCCTGCAAGTTTTTCTTCATAGATAAATTTTGTTTCATCTAATAAAGGCAAGTCTCAACAACAATCTAGAAGCAAGATGCAAGGGAAAGGTAAGAATAAGAATGATCCCTCTCTACAGGATAAACAAACAAATCAGTCTTCTAATGAGAAATGAAAGCCTCGATATTATTTCTTGATTTGCAACAGGAACACTTTACATGTGATTTTCCTCATGACACTGAAGTGAATAAATTCCTTAAGTCCTTCACTTCTCTTGCAACATTGACCGACCCGTTTCCTAATCAAGAAACTCATATGGTTGCTTGCAGCCCATCTTCCTCTAATATAGTTTCGATGATTTCCTCTTCAAAGCTGAGATCTTATGTTTTGGTAACTACTTGGAAGAAGGATTATGGTAATGTGAATCTACTCAATGGTCAGGCTATTGATTAACCTGCTAGTTCAACACTCAACACCATCCTCGTTTGATCCCACTCCGCCATCGATTCCTACATAATTGACTATTAAACCTCCAAAGGGCATTATTTATAAGTCAACTTTCGACCCTCATGCAAGATCTGCTCAGAATTATAACTTGGATGAAGACTTGGCTCAGTCTCCATTGGTTATATCGACTCTTGAGGTGTTGCATAATTGCCTTTCCCAAAAGAGGGTTTTACTTTCATCTATCAGATGCGTGGATCCATTGGATTCCAAACTTGTTGTTTTCTCTCATGAAAACTATACCCCTCATATTCTAGCTCAGTTATATTTTATAATTGAAGTTGTCATCCGTGGTAAGAACATTCATTGTTCTATTGTGGATGAGGGAGACTCAACTTGCATTATGTCCATGTCTTGTTGGAAGGCGATTAGTTCTCCTCAAATGAGTCAGTCACCTACTACATTTAAAGCCTTTGATGAGAGAACATACAAACCTTAGGGGATTTTTAACTCCCTGCAAGTTGAATTAGGGGGGAACATTGTGTCCATAGAAGTCAAAGTTATTGACAGACCTCTCAATTACAATCTTCTATTAGTACTTTGGGTTTATGCCATGGCTATTTTTCGTTTCAACTTAATTCCATATGATCGCCTTCTGCATAAAGGCGGGATTGTATCCATAGACCAAATCACCTTTTTTGCCTCCAATTCACATGTTACTGGAAGTGTCCCTCTTGTGGGGGAAACCTTATAGTCATATCATCATGTCGAAGTTGGATTGTTGAAGGACTCTTTGCTTATGGGGACCTTCTCACTCCCTCCTCCTCTCCTTCCTAATAGCTCATCTTTGGTAACCTATATCAACATGATATCATCTTCTACTATCTTGGCGAATCCATGGATTCTACTAAACAAAAATAACATCCAAAGTTTTGGCAACCGAATAGTATTAAGCCGCATGAGCTAGATTATGAATCCATTTATTCAGCTTGAGCGGTTTCCTCATTTGATTCACTTAATTGGGTGGACACATCGTTGGACTATGGTACATCTTATGATCCTTTCTTGCATGTATTCCCTATCGATGAAAGCATCATGGAAATCATGATGTCAGATGATGCACCGTGGGACAAACATCACCATCGTTCCTCCTTACCTGATTCCATTTAGGATAGTCTAAACGATGTATACTTGCCTAATTTCATCGAAATTTTTACGAATTATGTGTCTATTCATGAGGTTGATTCAAAAAACAACCTTTCAAATAAAGAGATGATATCTCTTGACATTTCCATTAAGTGAGTTGTTGTCGAAAATCTACACATTGGAGCATATTGTTCTCCATCCAAGATCGAGATTTATTGAGCCCTTTTTAGTGAGTTATGAGATGTCTTTTCCTGGTCCTATGAGGAGTTGCCAAGTATCGACCCAAATATAGTTGTACATGAAATTAAGATGTATCTTGATGCAAAACCAGTCTAGTAGTGCCTTCATCCATTCCATCACAAGAAGGCTACTAGTATTGAAGATGAAGTTGAAAAAATTCTTCAAGTTGGTTTAATATACCCCATTCCTTCAACTGATTGGGTGTCGATTGTAGTTCCTTTCATGAAGAAATAGGGCACCATTCAAGTGTGCGTTGATTACCAGGATGTGAATCGTGCATGTCCGAAGGAAAATTATCCCACCCCATTTATTGACTAATTGTTGATGACTGTGCTGGTTACAAAAATCATTTGTTCATGGATGGATTTTTGGGCTATAACCAAATCAAAGTTCTCCTGCTAGACCAACCTAAAACTACTTTTATTTGTCCCTGGGACACTTTTTCCTATAGGAATCTCCCATTCAGTTTAAAGAATGTTGGGGCCAAGTTTCAATGTGCCATGGATTATGCTTTTGATGATATCAAACACATCATTCAACCCTTTTTGGATGACCTCCGTGCCCACTAAAAACATTGGACTAATCACCTGATGCATCTTCGGGCTATTTTCCTTCATTATAGACATTATAATATTCAACTTAACCCACACAAATGTGTGTTTTGTGTCATTTTTGGTTGACTCTTAGGTTTCATTAAATCAAAACAAGGAATTTGTATCGATCCATTGAAAGTACAGGCAATTGTTGATTTTCCTATAACTTCTTCACTAGTTCATCTTCAATGACTTCAAGGAAAATTTAACTTCCTACGAATAGTTGTCCCTAATTACACTGAATTGACCAAAGGATTCACTTGCTTGCTGAAAAAATGGGTTCCCTTCCATTGGGATGAAGCAACTCATAAAGTGTTCAATTCTCTGAAAGATATAATGGTTTGAGCATCTCTTCTACATCCCCCTGACTATCAGCGTGATTACTTCTTGTATCTTGTTGTTGCCATTTCTACTATAAAAATGCTATTGGTCCAAGAAGATGATTTAGGGACTGAACATCCCATTTACTATCTTAGTCAGAATATTAACAATGTCGAAATTCGATATTACGACGTTGAAAAGTTGGCTTTGGCAGTCGTTCAAGCTTTCCAAATATTTTTATATTACATCTTACTTTGGAAAACTATGGTCATTTAAGATTGAAACCCTATGACATACATTTTGTCACGTCAATTTCTAGGGGGAAAATCACTTGAAATGGATTTTATGTAGAAATTCCCACTGTATATCAACATATTATGCAATATACTAAAGAAAAATAAAAGTTCTACTTCTACAACAAACTTTGCGGAAGCTTAATCGAATATGAGCAAGATCAAATAGAACACATATAACTGAGAATGAGAAATCAATCACACATGAACATAGAAGAATTACCCAAGGAAAGTCTCAAACTAAAACCCCAACCTCTGTATTATCATACAAGTGGAAAATATGTTCAGATTACAAAAAGAATCATCTCACAAGCTATCATGCTCTCTCTGCAATCAAAAAATGTTGCTCATAGACAGTCAAAGGCTTCTCCAAACCTTCTCCTCTTCCCTCCAAGCCTCCTATTTCTTTTCGTAGTTTTCCTTGGGGTCCAGTGCTGCCGCCTGTGTGAATTGGCCTCTTCACACACGCACTAACCTCTAATCTAACTGCACAATCTTGAAGGAGATAATTCCTTCTGCATGGGTGAGTTTACTACATAGGGAAAATCCTCCAACTGATAGTACATTGTACCATCATCTGATCTCAACTGGGTCTCTGTCTGATCTGACATGCATGAGTTATTTATGAGAGAATATTCAGTTATCTGAAGTGCAACAGTTACATGCATGCAAGAATTAACTAACTGAACTCACAATTAGTTCAACAATCTATTTGAACTAATCTAACTAGACTTAACTCAGTTAACTGAGCTAACTAATTACAACTCATCCTTATCTATTTAACTGATGGATAAATTCCTCAATCAATAGGATAATAGTTGCATGTCCACACATAAACTTCATGTTTGATTTTCTACAACTAATTAACTCAATATGAATTAATTTTATTTTACAAACCGCTGTTGAGCTCAAATTCAAATTTTAATTCACAATTTTAATTCAGGGACTAATTAAAATTGGAATCTATCCTGAAATTTTGTTTATAGCAATGTTATTTTTAGCACTTCCATTTTTCATTCCTTGTTGCCATGTCTAACACTAGTACCCGAACTACTATTTATAGTAGTTCTATTTTTAGCACTTCTATTTTTAGCATTTTTTATTGCTATTTTCAACATTTTCATCTTACAAGAATTTGACTAGAGTTCATCAAATCCAAGTTAAATAATTCCCTAGTTTTCGCGGAACTAATGTGTGATATCCCTTCCCTTGATTCAAAATCTACATCTGAAGATTCCATTTCTGATAAGTCATTGTTTCTGATCTCGTCATTGGACCCATGGTATGGAGATTTCCTGATTTATCTCTAGACCCAGACTTTCCGTTCTAATACCTCTCGCTCGGAGCAGCGACATATTCATTGCCAAGCCTAAAATTACATTATTATCGGTGACACCCTTTAAAAATGTGGTATAAATATGATCTTATGAAGATGACTCACACGTGAGGAAGCTAAGAAAGTCTTAAATGAATGCCACTTGGGTTCATTTAGCATACATTTATCTCGTTATGCTACTACCCAAAAAAAATTACGTGTTGTTTACTTCTGGCCTACCATCTTTAGAGACTGCATCATCGTTTTCCACAAGTGTCATGCGTGCCAGATATATGATCATAAGACTTGTTCTCCATCAACTCCATTGCATCCCATTATCACTGTTGGTCCCTTTGAAAATTGGGGTAACGACTTCATGACATGCAACCCTCACTTAGTCGGGGGGAATGGTTATATTATTGTCATTGTTGTCTATTTTACTAAGTGGGTCGATGTGATGCCGACATTTAACAAACTGGAAAAATGGTTGCATACTTCTTTTTCAACCACGTCATTGCATGGTTAGTTTTCCTAAAGCAATAGTTATGAATCATGGAAAAAAAATTCTAGAATCATATGATGACTGAACTAACTGTTAAGCTAGAAATTTCCCATGAAAATTCTACTCCATACTATTCTCAGGCTAATGGACAATTTGAGGCCATCAACAAAGTTCTTAAGAGGATGCTTCAACGCATGGTAGGGTTCCACAAATCAAACTAACACTTTCTCATTTGGTCAGGATGGCTACTGAATTCACACCCTTTCAGTTGGTGTGTGGTTTGGAATCTATCCTCCCAATTAAAATCAAATTCCATCATTGAAACCAGCTATTGAAATTCTTCCTACCACTTCCGTAGAGGAGGAGCGTCTTTTACATATCACTAGTTTAAATGAACCTTGACATGATTCTACTATAGCTAACGAAACTCATAAAAGACGTATCAAGGCACAGTATGACAAGAGTGTCAAACCTCGTGTGTTCAAGGAAGGAGACCTTAACCTATTATATGACAAGGGGTCTGATAAATTAGGTTCAGGGAAGTTTCAACCCATGTGGTTAGATCCATACATTCTCAAGCGAGTCCTTGAAAAAGGGGCCTACGAGTTAGTATATTTTGATAGAGTTCCCCTGGCACAGCTTAGAAATGGGTTGTACTTCAAAAAATACAATGCTTGATCTCAAGTATAGTTTTCACTGTCTACATATTATCTATAGGTGTGTTGAGTGTGTTTGTAGTGTGTATTTTCATAGTTTTACATGGTTTTTGTTTATTTATTTTTATGTATGGTTTACATATGTCAGTATCTCTTGAAACTTTCATCAGTTATGTTGATGGTGTTATCCTCTAAAATGTCCTAGGTTGAGGATGAGATAGAAATAGGTAACCTTGAACCACTTTCAGTTCAGTAGCTAGCCCTACTGAACCAGAGAGGGATCTCTCTAGGATTTGTCAATGAATAACCAAAAATAAATGGCTTTTAGGTTAGATATACAAGTCTTGTTTGAGTATTTGAGAATTTAGGGTTTTTAATTTGTTTGACTAGGGATGAGAATAGGCAATTAGGTTAAGGTATCAAGTGTGTAGTAACAGGCATAAGAGGAGCTAGATAACAATGTGTGTTATGGTGAACTTAAGATTTAGTCAATTTAGTATAGGTCTGAGAGTTTAAGAAAACATAATGAGCATGTATAAAGCATGAATTCATTAATCTTAGAAGAACAGAAACACAATCATGATTTTTCACATAAACAGAGCTTAAATCTAAGAATTATGACTGTAAGGAAAACCATAGGAAGAAGGAAGCATGTAAAAAGTGATGATTTCATCAATTAGAAACTAACATCAAAGGAAAATAATACCATAGACTCACTCAACAAGTATTCTTCAAAAATAGTTGCAACTGCTCCTTGATTAGCCATAAGAAAACATAAGGTACAAGTCTCTCCACAAAAGTCCAACCCTTATAACTGAATGAGAAATCATATATATATATATATACTCAAAACAATTGTTTCCCCACCTTCAGGGGTTGAATACCTAAGTGGTGGAACAGTTACCAAGAATCTCTCAACAAACCAGAGAGAGTAAGAAGGTCAAACCCAAATTCTTCGTTTAGACTTCAAATTGATTTTTGCTACCTTTATGAGACTTAATTAAACACTAAACAACCTATCGTGCCTATTAACTCAATAATTACATCATCAAGTATTCAAAATATACAAATTACATCATAAAACCACAATCTGGTGAAATTTGAAGTGAAAAAGTCAGCTACAGGTATAAGCGTAGCACATTTGGCTATAAGCATAGTGAATTCAGCTATAAGCATAGCGCCACCTTGCAGGAAGTTTTCGGAGGCCTTATGGAAATTAGATTTGAAAAGTAAGAGAATTGTCGACTAGTATTCTCTGTCTAGTTTCCAAATCAACTTGAATTTTTGGAAATGGAGCAAGGGAAGGCCTTAAAAAATCAATTCTCCCTAGGTGGCTCTAAAAGCACAGCGCCTGTTCCAGAACAGTGGCAGAAAGTGTCTTTTTCAACTCCTTTTTGAATTTTTCTCTTCACCAATTTGCTGACTTGATTCCAAAATTTTTTGAGATCCTCAGGGAAAAATATATCTAGGTATATAAATTTTTCATCATTTGGAGCTCTGAGATGAAAGCATAGCGCCAAGGCGCTCTGCTTATTGAATTTCATGTGTTTCTAAAACAGTCAAAAATGACCAAAATTTTGGAAATGACAAACTTTTCTCCAAATTTCCTCAACATTGTTGAGTGACGGTATAATAGGATATGCTATGCCATGAGTGAGGCCTCAGCAAGTAAATCAAGCTTATGTTTGTCCTTTTGACCAATTAGGTTTTCCTTGAGTTTGCTCGTCAAATACTTGATCTTCACTTGGGATACTTTGTTTCTGGTATAGTAATGCATAGCCATATGCCTCTGCAAGTTTTTGACCCTATTTTCCTTCTTTAGGAGCTTCTCCAGGTTTCCATTTATCTTATCAAGCCAATAAACCCTATCTTCATTGATATTTCTAGTGATTAGGTCATCTACCATAATCTGTTCTTTTGGTGGAGAAACCTCTCTTTGTAGCTCAAGGGCTCTTTTAGCTCAAGCTTTTAGCTACTCTAGTCCTTGGTCTCCCTATTGCAGTTTACTTTCCTTTACCCTTTGACACTTCCATTTCAACTACTGCTTTTCCCTTTGTATCTTATTTCTTTGAAATAGCTGCTTGTTTGTCTTGAATCATATGGTTCACCTTCAGTTGCATATTCTCTTGTTGCATGCATGATATTAGAGAATTTTCCTCTAACAATTTCCCTTCCAATATCTTAATTTCAACCTCCTTATCTTTGATGATCTGATCTTTAACTCTGCCCTCTTGTCCTTTCTCCATAGCTGACACATGTGTACTTGGATGAGAGGACTCCTCATCTTGTGAGAAAATGGTCTCTTTACCTATTGTAGGCTTGGCCCCTTCAACAATCCCTTGAGAAAACACAAGCCTATCACCTTTGGAATAAGGCTGAGACCCTTCTGCCGAGTCTTTCCTCTTGGTTGATTTGCTTGAAGAAGCAATCTCTTGCTGCATTGGTGAGCCTATAGGTGTTATTTCATCATTAGACCTAGTTGAAGAAGATGGAGGAATAGTTGACTTGCAAAATGATCCGAAGACATGTTTTCTTGTGCTAATTGATGACAAAATAGCACTTTCACTAGGCCATGATGAAACAAACTAATGTAGTGATTCTCCCCTTGCTTTTGTACCCTTTTTTGACCAAACTTTTGGACAAGTAATAAGACAAAACAATTTGTTATACACCAGTGAAATGCATCAGAAGTTTCATGTGATACTTATAAATACTTGAATACCTGCCTTCACATGTGAAATACCTCACGATCATTTTCATGAGAGGGGTGTACTTGTCCAACAAATTTCTGAATGGAAAAATATATGTTGGAGTTGCCTTGTACTGTGTTTTTAGGTACATCTTTTATTTTTAGAGGTCAAGGTCTTCTCTTTTGAACTAGATTTCTCCATTGTTTGGAATCCCTATAGCCGCGAAGATAAGTTTCCTTGAAACAGTGATTTGAAACCCTGCTATGGTCACTTTGCCCCTTTTATGTTTAGTGGCAAAAGCATTAGTTAATTGGTCAGGATACTTGAATTCTTCAACCCTCCAACAAAATGTAAGGCAACCTGCATATTCAAAAGATTTCCTAATGAATGGAGATGATAAGACCACATGGGTTGGTGTAGTTTCATTCTTGTTGACATGTCCTCCTCTATGATTCCTATTCTATGAGGTTTCAGACTCCATTTCAGCACTTAGCTCTTAGGATAGCAATTAGGGTTTTGACTGTGGGAAAACAGGGAATTTTCAATAGTTGTGAGGGAGTTTGGGGAAAATCAGGGGGATAGGGATGTGAGAAAATTCTAAGAAACTTTGGGATGGTAGTGAGGGATTTTAGGAAGCTAGGGAAATTGGAATTACTAGATTTTGATGAGTGGAAGGCTTCCAAGAAAAGGAAACACAATCTTATAGTAAAAAGGGGTGTAGTTTGTCTAGGGTATAGGTAGAATGGATGAATTTCGGGAGAGGAGTTTAGATGAGTTTATTTCGGATATATGATGGTGTGGAAGCACTTATATATGAGCTTTAGTAGCAAATTTAACAAGATAAGGATGAAAAATTTGCTAATTGTATTCAAAACACTAGGAGGTAAACATGAGACAAATGTGCATAGATGAAAGAAATGAAAGAAGATTAAACCCTCAAATAGACCACCAACCTATTTCATCATTAGAAAAATGTTACCATGATGTAAAAAATCACTAAAAAGGGATCATACTCTTAGAGAGATAATGGAGTTGCATCCTGGTATATGTGTAGTAGAGACAGGGTCATTTGTGTAGCACAGTTTTAGAAATCAAGTGTTGGATGCAACAAACCTTTCTTGGCAATGACAAAAATACCTTTGTGGAATGAAATGGAGTGTTGGAAAGTGCAATGGCCAAATGAGGAATGAATGAGAGTGAGTGGTGAGATTTTATAAGTGGAGAAAAAACATAACCTTCAAACCTAAGTTACTAAACTAATCTCTACTATTCCTCCTAACATGAATTTAAATGATAAAAAGACCAATTTTCCATAATTACACCTAGTAACCTAGTGGTGACCTAATGATGACTTATTTGGTCGATTATGAACAAAAATGAATATGGGGATCTATTAATGATGATTTGACTTGACCATGAGACTAAAAGGAATACTAGAGACTAGCCTTCTTAACTGGTGATCAAATTTTTATTGAAAAAAAAATTGAAACTAAAAATTTGACCAGACACCCTAAAAATAGCTATGTAAAAGAACATTTGATTGTTAGTGACTGACATGACTAGATAGGCACTAACATTGGCTCTAGGTGGGGATGGAAGCTCCTTGGAGGTGTCAAAAACACCATAAGCTAGGTAGCCTTATCCATTAGGCAATGGAGTCAAAATGCCATGGACTTGTGTCAAACCGAAAATTGACTGACTTACTGACTTTAACAAACTAAACTAACTTGACTCTAAAAAAAAAAAAAATCAGTAACTAATCAAAGAAGCCTTATGGCCTTCTCCTCAGGCTTCAAACTCCTATGACATGCACTTGACACATGAACATAAAAAATAAACGGGTATATACAATGATGGTGAGAATTTTAGAAATTTTTCAAGTATGGTAGTGCTTGAGAAGCCTACCATTAATTGCTCCTTTTGAGTAATCTTCCCCATTCATCTCCTCCAATAGAAACACATTCTTTTCTCTAAAAGATGAGATTTTTTATGGTCCTTTCCATAAGTTTTCAAACTTTCCATGTTTTCCTTTTTCTTCATTTCTCACATCCCAACAAAGAACTACATCTCCCAAATTGTAATTATCTTCTAGACACCTAATCCTAAAGGGTTAGCGTGGAAGCCGAATGGACAAAGCAGTCCAAGAGACCTTGGGATGTGAATCCCAACAGTCACCAAATGTACTATAAATGTATATCAATTTGTTAATAAAATCGTATCGCATGCTTTATCTTTCCTAATTGTTCTCCCTCACCATGTGTGTTTAACATGGTATCAGAGCGGGCGTATTCCTGCCCTGCACAATTAATTTGAGCCATTTGTTCATGGCCTTTCTATGCAGTTTATTTTTGCCATAAATTTCATGAATATTTATTCAGCGAAATTTTTGTTGCACCCTGTTAAAACTGCTACCTGCGCTGCTGCTCCTCCATATAATTAGCTGCCTTCATTACCTGCGCTCTGTCTGCCACACCTGCACTGCACCTCATTATTAAAAGATGTTCTGACATTACTGAAACGGTGCTGACAAAAACGTCTGAAGAAGAAACGCTCCCTGCCTGAAGAAGAAACGCTCTCTGACACGCCTGAAGATGCAGGTTCAGGAGGTTTGACAACGAACAAGCCTGGGCAACATATATTCACAGTTGGATCGAAATAAGTATATTATTTAATAGTTGTATATCAAATTTCCGTCGTTTCGAATTCAAATATTCATTCGCGTCATATTCATTTGGCGCAAGTGGACTTTTACCGCTTGCTTTTAATCGAGTGGCCAATTCTTCAGAACCTTGGCTTTGTGTAATGGACGAAATGGAAATACTGTGAAAAATCTTGTTGTCGCGAAGACATTTGAGCTCCCTTTGGTTGCATTGATGAGCTCTCTCAATTCAATTCTGATGCCACTGTGATGTTGTATGCATAACTCATGGCTTTGCTTCCAAGCTGACCTGCTTGACGCTCAAGCTATGGAGAATACGGATGGATGCTTGGTTGTATTTCTTGACTCTGTTTATCAACTCCATACTACTAGAAGCCCCGATTTTCTGGGTTTGAGCTCTAGTCATGGGATATGACCACTATCACATTATGCCCATGGTATTATCATGCGCTTTCTCGATACAGGAATATGGCCCTCCTCGCCGTTCTACACTCGACCTTATTGCATCCGAACTGTGCCGTGGATTTCTTTTACACAAGACAAATGGTATAAGAAAATCACTCAGATATATTATCTCATAAATAAATTTGTCCGTGAGCTGAAATGTCAATATATGAATTATTGTGATCCTTTGCTATGAACGATCGTTCATTTTCTAATGTTTCTGTCAATTTTCATGACGGGGATTAGAGTTGATTGCTTTTATTTAATGAATGAATGGATGACAATAAGTAGCCAACCCCGAGGGCTGAGCTTTGGTTCAACAGGAGTGGCCAGTGTCATCTGTGATTTTGGCACAAATCCTCCATGATGCCCGGCAAATAATTAGGTTGTCATGCCCGAGACAACATGATAGCTCGTCTACAGCTGAAGAAATCAAAGAGAAAAAGTCATATTATTGGCAGCCATTTGTGAGCGACGAAGCTTCAAATTTCATTGACTGCAAGGAATTGCATGTTTTCAGGCAATTTTCCCATTTTTTAAAACAGTTTGATACCAAGGCTTAATCCCGAGGCAGAATTCATTGGTCAGCGATGCTATTGAATCATTTATTCGTGTTGATGATGCTACACAGTTCCAGAAGCTAGAATTTCCTTTCATTGATACTGTATTCACAAACTTCCTCTGCCCTCACCAAATCCAATGAGAAGAAAAGTTTTACTGGTAAACTTTAAAGTATATAAGAACCGTCATTCTCAGATTTTTCTTGCACTAAACAACAGTATATGAAGGTATATTGAGAGCCTACATACTTGAAGATTTTTGAAGACAAAGTGGTATACAAATCAATTTTTGCAGTGATATTATT
>APFE030162371.1:86300-115800 GCA_000404065.3 Pinus taeda | reverse complement strand
TTTATTTAAATTTCTAAAATCAATGCAAAGACAAATATCCATGGTCTTCTTTCTTACTGGCACTAGATTTGACATCCATGTAGAAAATTGAATAGGGACTATGATACCAAACTTATAAAGCCTATTTACCTCTTTCTGAATTGATGGCAGTAGCTTAGGATTAATCCTCCTCGGTTTCTAGCAAAATGGATTTTGATCAAGTTTGACCGGAATAGTGTGTTGAATGATATTCTTGTCATAGACCTTCAAATCTGAATAATCCCAAGCCAATACATCATAAAATTCTATCATTAAAGCGATGTACTTAATTTTCATCTCAGGAGATAAGGACTTTGATAATTTGACCATCTTAGGCTTGTCAGCTACACCAATGTTCACGTCTTCAAAACCTTTCTCTGTGGGGACCATGGTGGGTTTTTTGGAAACATCATCTCGATCAAACATATCTTCTAAAGGTACAATACCTCTTGGAATGTTATTTTCCATCAGCTATAGTATTTCAATCTCAGTTGCTTCAAAATTTAGATCATTCATTTTAGATGCATCGTCAATGCAGGAATTCTAGAATTCACCTTCAATTTGTAGAAAATAATTGATTTTTTTTTCATCCCAAAACACCTGCCAAAATCTCATATTGTTATGAACATCTAGGCGATGTTTAACATGAATTGAATACTTCTGATTGGAGTGAATGGGAGTCTTCACCATACTAGTTACAGCAGCAAGAGAATCAATTATATCATTTTGAGTTCTAGGAATAAGAGAAAAAGAATTTCTAAAAAAGTTTTGAGGATGTCAAGGAAAACATTGTGATAAGATCTCATTCTTGGATGCTTGGCCTGGTATTCCTCTTTCACTTGTTTGATTACCAACTCGGAGTCACCATAAATAGATATTTTCTTTGCTCCCAACTTTTTCAGAATTTTGAGACCAACAATCAATGATTCATATTCCACCTCATTGTTTGAGAAATCAAAAGCTAACTTATAAGAACTCATTCTTAAATTGCTGGGATTTTACATGAATGATGTAATGGACCATGAATTGAGACACCAATCCCATCTCCTTCTTTTCCCAATGCACCATCAAAATCCATGGTCCAAAGACCATTTTCTTGATCCGAAAAAATAACTTTTCAAGGTTGTACTATTTGATCTTTTGGAGAATGACTCGTTGTCTCAACACACTCTGTTTTCTACACTAACTTGGAAATCCTTTCAAGAGAACTTACTAGCTGCAAACATTCTTCATTCTTCTCTTTTCCCTCAACACTCATAACTTTCTGCACACTACTTATAACATCCAAAACTTCTAAAATTTCTACAAGCTGGCTATCATGATCTACTGATCTCATATCACTATACAAAATGAAAGAATCTAGATCAGTATGCACAACATGTATGGGATGATTTATTGGCTTTTCCTTGCTACTAATCATGAATTTCATTTTCTTCTCCCGATATGGTTTTCTGAGTTGCCCAAATACTGGAATAGTAGCATACAAAAATTCAAGTTGTAAAGTGCCTTTCATCTTTGCCCCCAAGACTGTGAAAGTAACATACCAAACCGAGGATGGATATCAACGACTACTACATCCATCAGAACATTCTTGGTTGTAATTTGGTCCAGGGACACTACTAAATCTTTGATAATGCCATGACATTTCACTCTTCCCAAATCAAATGAGTATAGATCATGATAAGGTTGGATGATACTTAGTCATAGTTTGTCCATGATGACTTTTGGCATGAGATTATGTGTGGCACTGGAATCTAGCATGGCGTTATGGAGGATAAATTCATGAAGTTTGAGACTAACATAAAAAGGTGGGATTTCACTATCTTCAGGACTTCCCTCTAAGGCTGGACCAAATAGAATTGCAGGCTCATCATCGGCAACATTTACTGTGTCTGACATCTCGTCTACCTTCAGCATTTTAGCAATCTGAAACTTATACTTATCATTCTTCACTAATTCAGTTAGAGGAATTGAAATTTTCAGCTTAGAAATTTCATTCTCTAAACTAAATATATTAGATTGCTTTTCTACCTCTTTTACAGCAATGTCCTTTTATGTGTGCCCTTTGGCTTGAGACTCCTTCTTATGACTTTCAATTTGAACCTCTTTATCTTTTCTCACATTGTTGGTAGAGGTTTCATTGGTTTTATCCCATTTTAGTTATGACTTTCTCCTTTACTTTATTCTGATTTGCAGGAGTTGCTTCTTTGCTTTGTGTATCTTTTTGTGCATTTTGCCTCTTTTGATTCAATGTAATAGGTACATTTATGTTCCTTAATTTGTATTGTTTCTGCAAATGACTAAGAGCATTCTAATATCCTCTTTGGTATTCTTCAGTTTGACTGCCCATAGATCATCACTTTCAAGTACAAGCTATTAATCACTTGGTACAAAAGACTCTTCCAAAAACTGATCTTCCTCCCTCAGAAAGGTAGGCAGCTCGTCTTCACCAAAGAAATTATTTTCTTCTACAATTTCCTCTTCATCTTCTTCCTGCTCTTTTTTGTAATTCTGTTGAAATGGAGCTCTTACATGTCCTTGATGATCTTGATTTCACTGCTCTTTCTGTCTATTTCTGAACTATTGTTATCGTTGGCCTCAAAAATTCAAATTCCTTACTGAAGGCTCTACTTGTCGATTTGTTATGGACATTCTGTCCATCATTATTTCCATGGTTTTGATCAAAGTGTCAAGCCTTACATCTGAAGATGATGAGGGCTATTCTTTAGAAACAACTTTCTTCTCAGACCTCTCAGGCTTTGATTTAGACTTCTTAATGAGCATATTAGCTTTGAAACTTACTAAATTTCGCAGCATTTCTTCAAGAGTTGCAGGGTCTCTCTCCCTAAGCTGATATGCCATGTCTGGGTCGAAGTCATCAGGTAGTGGAGAGGTGCTAGACCAGGTGGAGGCTTCATATCGTCGGGAATAGAATTAGATAATGTATTGAACCTTACTGTGAACTCTTAGACTGTCTCGTTTTGATTTATTTTCATTGAATTGTACTTAGTCAAAATATGCAGTGGATTTTTCTTCTCTTGCCATCGTGCTAGGAACAACTTTATCAAGCGCTGTGAGATATTGACAGAATTGGTAGCCAAGCTGTGAAACCATTTCTTTACATCTTCGGAAAAACTCTGAGTTATAATTCTCATCTTAGCATCACCTTCATCAATTTCTTCCAGATCGATAAAATATACCAATTTATCAACATGATGCTGGGCTGTGATTTCTGAGCTTCCATCAAATAGAGTGAGTCTTTGGCCATAGTTATGAGGTAGAGAAGCAAGTTGAGAAGGCAGCATAAGAGGTGCAAATCATGTCATGATTGCTAGAGGTGGTGGAGGTACTACAATGGGCTATTTAGTTAAATATCATGACAATAATGGAGGTAGTGGAACAAGAGAAGAGGTATTTGATGTATTTGGAGGTGTAGTACAAGATGAAATAGTATTTAAGTATTCAAGTTGATATTGGATGTAGGATTTTTTAGTAGTGATTTGGAGATGGTCAGCAAGACTTTGAAGTTTGTCAAAACTCAACCACAACTCATGATCAACTTTAGAAAATAGGGATTCAGAAGAATGGGAATGAGATTCAAATTTAAGAGGTTCAAATGTCACTTTAGAAATGCAAGACTCAGATTTTGACCTTGAAAGAGACAATTCTAACTTAATATCAAAAGGAAGGTGCTTAAAAGTAAATAACTTTTTAGGCAAAGAAGTTGTCCTTTCTATTTTTCAAACTACACTTTCAGAGATAGGTAACTTGATTTTTCTAAGTAGTTTTTTTCGGTCATCAACAATAAAAGGTAGATTTGGGTCAAGATTTGACCTAGTATGTCTTTTAGGAGCCGGAATTTTTTCACACCTTAAACTTGATGAAATCTGTAAAATCAACCTATCTTTAGATACTGGATGTTGTCAACTATAGTACAAATTTTCTTGAAAGCTCTAAAAAAAATTCCCAAGGATGACTTATCAATCATTTCCACGGCAACGATGCCAAAAATGTTATCCCCTACAATTTCCTAGGCTGAGGAGGAGATCAAAAGAGGTAACCTCGAACCACTTTTAGTTCAGTAGCTAGCCCAACTAAACCAGAGAGGGATATCTCTAAGATTTTTCAATGAATAACCAAAAATAAATGAATTTTAGGCTAGATATACAAGTCTTGTTTGAGTATTTGAGAATTTAGGTTTTTTAGTTTCCTGGACTAGGGATGAGAACAGCAAATTAGGTCAAGGTATCAAGTGTGCAGTAACAGGCATAAGAGGAACTAGATAATAGTGCGTTATGGTGAACTTAAGATTTAGTCAATATAGTATAGGTCTGAGAGTTTAAGAAAACATAATGAGCATGTATAAAGCATGAATTCATTAATCTTAAAAGAAGAGAAACAAAAGCATGATTTTTCACATAAACAGAGCTTAAATATAAGAATTATGTTTATATGACTATAAGGAAAACCATAGGAAGAAGGAAAAGCATGTAAAGGGAGATGATTTCATCAATTAGAAACTAATATAAAAGGAAAATAACACCACAGACTCACTAAACAAGTATTCCTGAAAAATAGCTGCAACTTCTCCTTGATTAGCTGTCAGAAAACATAAGGTGCAAGTCTCTCCACGAAAGTCCGACCCTTCTCACTGAATGAGAAATCATACATATAGACTCAAAAAAACCATTTCCAAACCTTCAAGGTTTGAATCCCTAAGTGGTGGAACAGTTACCAAGAATCTCTCAACAAACCAAAGAGAGTAACAAGGTCAAACCCAAACTCTTCTTTTAGACTTCAAATTGAGTTTTGCTACCTTTATGAGACTTAATTAAACACTAAAACCACCTATCATGCCTATTAAATCAATAATTAAATCATCAAGTCTTCAAAATATACAAATTACATCATAAAACCTAAATCTGGAGAAATTTGAAGTGAAAATGTCAGCTACAAGTATAAGTGTAGCGCATTTGTCTATAAGCATAGCGTATTCAGCTATAAGCATAGTGCCACCTTGCAGGAAGTTTTTGGAGGCCTTATGGAAATCAAATTTGAAAAGTAAGAGAACTGTCAACTAGTATTCTCTGTCTAGTTTCCAGATCAACTTGAATTTTTGGAAATGGAGCAAGGGAATGCGTTAAAAAATCAATTCTCCCGAGGTGGCTCTATAAGCACAGTGCCTGTTCCAGAACAGTGGCAGAAAGTGTCTTTTTCACTTCTTTTTTTACTTTTTCTCTTCACCAGTTTGATGACCTGCTTCCAAAAGTGGATTTTTGAGATCCTTAATGCAAAAATATATCCAAGAATATAAATTTTTCATCATCTGGAGCTTTGAGATGAAAGCATAGTGCCAAGGCGCTGTGCTTATAGAATTTCCTGTGTTTTTAAAATTGTCAAAAATGACCAAAATTTTGGAAATGACAAAATTTTCTCCAAATTTCCTCAAAATTGTTATGTGAGGGTATAATAGGAAATTATATGCCATGAATGAGGCTTCATCAAGTAAATAAAGCTTCTATTTTTCCTTTTGACCAATTAGGTTTTCCTTGAGTTTTCTCTTCAAATGCTTGATCCTAACTTGAGATACTTTCTTTTGGGTATGGTATTGCATATCCATATGCCTCTACAAGTTGTTTTTCTTATTTTCCTTCTTGAGGAGCTGCACTAGTTGCCCATTTACCTTATCAAGCCAATAATCCTTTCTTCATTGATATTTCTAGTGATTAGGTCATCTACCATAATTTGTTCTTTTGGTGGAGAAACCTCTCTTTGTAGCTCACGCTTTTAGCTACTCTAGTCCTTGGTCTCGCTGATGCACTTGGCTTTCCTTTAACCTTTGACACTTCCATTTCAAATACTACTTTTCCCTTTGTATCTTATTTATTTGAATTAGTTTCTTGTTTGTCTTGAATCATCTAGTTCGCCTTTAATTGCATATTCTCTTGATGCAGGCATGCTATTAGAGCATTTTCCTTTATCAATTTGCCTTCCAATATCTTGATTTCAGCCTACTTATCTCTAATGATCTGATATTTAACTTTTCCTTCCTGTCCTTTCTCCATAGCTTACACATGTATACCCGGATGAGAGGACTACTCATGTTGTGAGAAAACTATCTCTTTACCTGTTGTAGGCTTGGCCCCTTCAACAATCCCTTGAGGAAACACAAGTCTCTCACCTCTGGAATAAGTATGAAACCCTTCTTCCCTGTCTTTCCTCTTGGTTGATTTGCTTGAAGAAGCAATCTCTTGCTGCATTGGTGAGCCTATATGTGTTGTTTCATCACTAGACCTAGTTGAATAAGATGGAGGAAATGATCCCAAGACATGTTTTCTTGTGCTAATTGATGAAAAACTAGCACCTTCACTAGGCCATGATGAAACAAACTAGTGTAGTGATTCTCCCCTTGCTTTTGTACCTTCTCTGCCATTTTGACCAAACTTTTGTACAACTAATAGGACAAAACAATTTGTTGTACACCAGTGAAATGCATCAGAAGTTTCATGTGATACTTATAAATCCTTGAATACTACCTGTCTTCGCATGTGAAATACCTCATGATCATTTTCATGAGAGGAGTGTACCTATCTAACAAATGTCTGAATGGAAAAATATATGTTGGAGTTGCCTTGTATTGTGTTTTTAAGTACATATTATAGTTTTGGAGGTCAAGGTATTCCCTTTTGAACCATATTTCTCCATTGTCTGGAATCCTTGTAGTTGTAGAGATAAGTTGCCTTGAAACAGTTATTTCAAACCATGCTATGTTCACTTTGTGCCTATTAAGTTTAGTGGCAAAAGCACTAGTTAATTGGTCATGATACTTCAATTCTTCAACACTCTAACAAAATGTAAGGCAACCTGCATCTTCAAAATATTTCCTAATGAAGGGAGATGATAAGATCTCATGGGTTGATGTAGGTTCATGTCTAATGACATGTCCTCCTCTATGATTCCTCTGCTCTGAGGGAGATAGGGATGTGAGAAAATTCTAAGAAAAATTGGGGTGGTAGTGAGGGATTTTAGGAAGCTAGGGAAAGTGGAATTACTAGATTTGGATGAGTGGGAGGCTTCCAAACAAAGGAAACACAGTCCTATAGTCAAAAAGGGTGGAGTTTGTCTTGGGTTTAGGTAGAATGGATGAATTTCAGGAGTGGGTTTGATGGGAGTAGTTTGGGTGAGTGTATTTGGGATAGATGATGGTGTGTAAGCATCATATATGTGTTTTATAATAAAATTTAACAAGATAAAGATGAAAAATTTGCTAATTGTATTTAAAGTGCTAGGAGGTAAACATGAGACAAATGAGCATAGATGAAGGAAATGAAAGAAGTTTGAACCCTTAGTTAGATCACCAACATGTTTCAGCATTAGAAAAATGTCACCATGATGTAACAAACCGCTGCAAAGGGATCATACTCTTGGAGAGATAATGGAGTTGCAATCTAGTATATGCATAGCAGAGACAGGGTCATTTGCGTAGTACAATTTCAGAAATCAAGTATTGGATGCAACAAACCTTTCTTGGCAATGAAAAAATTACCTTGGTGGAATGAAATGGAGCATTGGAAAGTGAAATGGGAAAATTAGGAATGAATGAGAGTGAGTAGTGAGCTTTTATAGGTGGAAAAAATCGATTTTCCCTTTGTATAATAATAGTGGACCCACCAAACAGTTTACACTTGGACTTGACACTTTATTTTTGCGATATTACGCTGATATTTCATTTGAGAGAATGAAATAAAAAAACATAACCTTCAAACCTAAGTTACTAAAGTAATCTCTATCGTTCCTCCTAACATGAATTTAAATGGTAAAAACAATTTTCTAGAATTACACCTAGTAACCTAGTTATCACCTAATGATGACTTATTTGGTGGATTATGAACAAAAATTAATATGGGACTCTACTAATGATTATTTGAATTGATCGTGAGACTAAAATGAATATTAGAGACTGACCTTCTTAACTGGTGATCAAATTTTTATTGAAAAAGTTTTTGAAACTAAAAATTTGACCAGAAACCCTAAAAATAGCTATGTAAAAGCAAATTTGATCGTCGGTGACTGACATGACTTGATAGGCACTAACAAATGGTGCCAGTCATAGTACTCAAAACTTATATTCCATAGCATGGGCTATCTTTTCTCTAAATGGTGAGTTAGTGAGTCTGCAAGGAATTTGTATTGGTCGCTCCACCAACAACATCGTTAGTATAACGCAGTGGTCGAGCTACTGTATGATGTTATTGCACATGGTATCTGTCGTTTAGTTATCATAATTGACTCACAACTCGTAGTACTACAACTTTCTAATGTCTATTCAGTTAGAATCCCTACCATCTTACGCATGGTTTTAAGAGTACGCCTTCTAGAAAGACATTTCGATTTCATACCATATGAAAAAAATTCTAGGAATCTAAATACAATGAGAGATGCCCTTGCTAATAAATTTTTATATAGATATTCACAACGAATGTAATTAATTTTCAATTCAAAGTATATCATATTGAAAATACAATAGACACCCAAAAACACTGAAATATATACATATAAGTTTGGTTTTACAAAATTTGTGCTCGAGACACATATGGCATACATCACCCATATAAAAAACTACATGCAAGATCTAAGTAGACATAATCAAAGGTGCTCATGGTAGAATGACACTGTACGAACCATCTTGTGCAGTAGTTGACTGATACAACCAGGCACTCCTATGGTGTATCGCTGAAGTTGCATTTTTTAGATGGTTGACCATTGCATCATCAATTCCATGTGTCAACCCTTCCATCTAGTGCTCTACCTCTGATAGGGCCACTACAACATATGGATCCCATAGCATGTCTTGTCCCACCGTAGTGACCCGTGTTGGTTCTACTACCTCCTCTTTCTTTCGTTCTTCTACATGATGGAGATATGAAGAACCAATAGGTCGAACTGGTCCCACATTTGCATGAAACATCAATATTTTAGTCTCAAAAAAAATAAAAAAACACAAAACAAAAAAATTGTAAAACTTTTAAAATTTAAAAGGTCAAAATTTCTTACTTGCAACACCCCATTCCTCACCCTCAAGAAGAACAAGCTCAGGTTCATTCCAGAAATCCATGCCTACATAAGGATAGTCGTTGATCATGATAAATTGTCTGTGCAGCCATGCAAATAAGGATGGTGAGAATTTGGTCATTGATGGCCCTACATGTCGAGACATGTGATCTACCCATCTCCTCATCCATGAAACCCTCTAATCAATAGGCTCGAGTATGATATGCTGAGGTTGAAGTAATGGAACCTTCTCTAATGCAAAAGAAACTAAGATCACATCGTATCTAAAGTTATTTATTTTTCCCTCTCTTTCCTTCGTCAACTATTCTTTGATATTGACCAGAACTCCCTCACTCCAGTTCAAGAGTGTTTGTTCTAGACACTCCAATCCATATTTCATATACGATCTACTTGCCACATGCAATGTGGAGCTACCTTCCAATCTTGCGATAATGAATAGAATCATTCTCAAAGGTATCTAGGTCACATCTTTTATACTAATCTTTCCATCCTTTGTTGGTTGGGCTTGAGATCTACAATAGGTGGTGATATAATCTTTCACTATCTCCCCACCACTTCTCCCACCTAGGAGAGGTATGGGAGCACCCTATGGTGTAGGAATATCCTCTTTGCGGACAAAGTCGATCCCTCTAGCCCAAGAGAGTGGGTCTAGCCACAATCAAGACAATCTAATGTAAATTTCCTTAGATTACAATCAAATAAGAGGGCCTACCTCTTATAATGCTAATCCACTTGATGGTGATTTTGCTTCCTTGCTCCAGCTTCCTTTTGCTCATTTCGTTCAAGTACCTAAAACAAGCATGCAAGAAACAACAACAAATGTGATAGCATAAAATTGAATCCAATCTACTTAAAAGGCCAAGGAGTTCTAAGCTATCAAATGTAATATTACACCTAATATAGGAAATAAACCATTAGTTGTATTAAAATAAACTTCAAAGAGAAATACAACTGAAGCCTTGATGTTGGAGATCTCCTTTGCAGTATCCAAGTCCTACTACATTCCTTTTCAACACTATTTTCCTCCTCTAGCTTGACATGAAATGGCTTCCAAGCTCTAACTCTCTTCCCTCATACTTTAGCTACCAAAGACTAGTATTTTGTCATCTAAGACTAATCTTCTTCTATCAAAAGCTAAAGATTTCATAATTTTGTAGCTTCACTATGTGTTGTACTATGTGTCTATTGTAACCAAAAAGGGTAAGAGGAAGTGGTTTATATAGGGAGAGGAGGATAATAATGAGATCCACACAAGGGAGAAGAAGGTATTATCTCCTTGGGAAGGTCCACTATTAAGATGGAAAGAAACTGATATGGAGTTCTTAGCCCTTATCCAACCAAACGAACATCCAACACATCACCACTAGAAGTTTCTAGACGTGAAACTCCATTTCCTTTTATAAAAACTTTCCAAAAGTAGACCGGCATGGGTATTGGGCTAATAGTAGCGCCGATTAGTGTGGGTCATAGTATAAAACTCACATCATCGGCACGGGTGAGACACTGGGAAAGGGCATTGATCTTAATCACTGGGTTTTAAGAAGGATTCTTTGGAAGTGCTCTAAAGGGAGTGGGGACTAATTTCTTCAAAATTCAAGGGATGCAAGAGCATAGGTTTCATGGTGAAAGTATAACACAGTAGTCATTATTATGGTTCTCTAGGATCAGGAATGAGGAGTGACAGGAGAGTGACAAATTACTGTGTAACAAATGCCCCCTAAAGCATGAAGTTAGAGCTGACAGCAATGGCTGAAATGCTTTAAGATAGAGCAAGGACTTGGAATATCAACATCACAAGACCTATAAATCAAACATACATGTACATATCTAAAATTTGATAATGATGCTTGATAAAAATGAGAGGCATATAAAAATACATGAATCCGTGGTATAGGCATAGCTATCCAAAAAGGATCATGTGCATGGATCCTTGGCATGGACACAACCATCCGCATAGAGAGGATCAAAATGAAAATACCAATGGTATGGTCATAACCATCTGTCTAAAGAATCACGTATATAATCATGAATGACTCATCACTCCTTGCAATCTAGAATTTTGTGATCTAAGCCCATGATCTTGTGCTCCAACATCACCTGATCAAAGTAAAAATTCTAACTTGTGAATAGACATGATGAAGTCAAACATGTTAGAAAATCACTTGATTATTGACTAATGATGTGAACCATTAACAAGCGGGAGAAACCACCCATAATGTCAATGGCTCTCAAGGTACTATCAGTACAATTCATGAAGTGTGAATAAGGAACTGAAGTTGAACACCTGAGAAATCACTCAAATGAGGTCCAATGATAAGAACCTGTCATCAAGTGTGAAGAACTTGCCATTGAGACATGCAAGCTCTAAGGTAATGGAAAGGATTTTCTAGATCAACTTCCTGGATAATGAGTTGAAGTCAACAGGAAGTGATCTATCGAAGGAAGGTCATAATGAATGCTTCATCATCGACACGAAATAGGAAACATAATGAATGAGAGTAATCTAATATGGCAACCTATGATCATACAATGTACAGTTAGCAAGGCTTCTCTAAAACATGTGGATGACATAAATCTTAATTTTGGCAGCATTTGACATCATAGGATCAAAGGTCATGGTGACATGGCAGAGATCATATGAGAGATTTAAAATGGATAACCCAAAACCCAGGGATGCAAGTGACGGAGTGAGGATGTCCCAAAACCCAACATGAACATTAGATGAGTGTCAATGTTCAAGAGTGACATGCTGCCTCAAATGAAGAATACAACTGATGAAATACTTCCAATTTTCCCCACCATTATTGGCAAGTACCCCAGTTATTTTTACACAAGCTTGACAGGGATAGCATATGCTTGTCATATAATTCCATCCTAGTAACCTTTACGAGCCCTAGGAAGGAGTAGCTAGGTCTTATCATAATGACAAGTCCTATGTCGTTTAATCTTTTAACAAGTCTGACAAAGGTGAAACTCAAAATCTTTTTCATGTTCAGAGAGTTTGAAAAAGACATAGAAAATAAAACTCCAAAGGGTCCCTTTTTGTAAAGTTGTCTCTCAAGCCCAAAAAGGTAGAAAACAATACTTGAGAGAACCTCCTAGCCATGTTCGACTAAGGTGTACCTTTTTCGTAAATAGTTTATCCTAGCCTGAAAGGGGGTAAACATATACTGGGTAAACGACATTTTGTAGCCTTTAATGAGTTCAAAATGACAAGAGATCAGCAATATTTTCATATTTTGAGAGTCAGAAAAGATCTCAAAGATGACTCCCTACTTTTATTTACTTTAACAAGTCTAAAAGGGAAAAATACTATGTAATCTTTTCATTTTTTACGAGTTAGAAAAGAGCTTAAAGGTGACTTGTCCTGGAGGCATGAGTGGTATAAAGGGTAGAAACTAGTTCTGGTTATGGTGTGATTTCTCAAAAACTAAGAGGTCAAGAGTCTGTCTAGTAAAACCACTCATCACTGTGGTTCCTCGAGAAAGGATAAAACAACCAAGTGAAAGTGAATGATTGTCCAAAGAGATGGTGGCAATGGAATGATACAACCAAGGCTCATATTGCAGAAATTAGTTGATAAAAAATGACAATCACGAGATGTAAATTAGGCATGGGTTCATTTTTACACAAGCTTGAACCATGGGGAAGTCTGCTTGAATTCAATTTCATGTTTACACAAGCTTAAAACAAAAAACTATGCTTGAGTTTGGTTTAATTTTAACACGAGCTTGAAACAAAGAAAACTATGCTTGAGTTAAGTTTGTGTGCCCTAAGCATAATGACTCAATTTGAGGTACATGCCTCCCCAAGCTTCATTTCATTCAGCTAGGTGGATGGAATTAAGGTTCACTTTTGAGATCCAGGAAATACTTGACTAGGATTTTACGAGATCTTAATCAAAGACTCGATCTGGAAAAGGGAGTTGTTTCAATTTTTAACGAGGTTGACACAGTAAAATAACTATCCTCAAGACTCCTTGTTTCATTTTTTAAGGAGCTTAACACAAGACCAGTAACCATGCTCTGACACTTTATTTCATTTTTTAACAAGGTTGACACAAAACTAGGAACTATCCTCATGACATCTGTTTCATTTTTTTTATGAGGTTGATATAGGAAAGAACTATCCTCGAAATCTATTTCATTTTTTAACGAGGTTGACAAAGAAAAAAACTATCCTCGAAATCTATTTCATTTTTTAACGAGGTTGACAAAGAAAAATAAATATCCTCGTACACATATGTTCATGGACCATACAAGAACATGCCGCCCAAGAGGTCCGCACTAGATGGGAGAACCACGCTCTAGGAGGAATACGTGTCGAATGGTACCAATCACAGATCAAGTTCCAATGCCCCTAGTATATAATGTACTATACCATCTGTGTGATCATCAGCAAATGTGGAGACAGAACAGGTAGCCACATAATTGACCTATGGCAAGGAGGGTACTACTTGCAAACAAGAACCAATAGGGGACAATGGTTGCATAGGAGGCACCTGGTGACCAATGAACGACAATTGATCAATGGTCACTATTCTCCCTTCATGTGGAAAACACACCACACGAAAAAGTGAAGAAATAAGAGATCTTGTGACATAATTGACCTATGGCGGGGATGATATTGCTTGCAAATAAGAACCAATACAGGACAATGGTTACATAGGAGGCACCTGGTGACCAATGAATGATAATTGATCAATGGTCACTATTCTCCCTTCGTGTAAACACACCACACAGAAAAGTGAAGAAACAAGAGCTCCCATGACATAAACATAGTCGCATCCAAGGAGAAGATTGAAATATAAGGGACCTTGGACTACCATCACGTCTATATAGACGGTCTTTCCTCCCAAAGTAATAGGGAACTTCAGAAGGATCCATAAGGGCTAACTTGTTCCTCCATTGAAAGCCACGGATTCTAAGTGACATGTACAAGTTGTGGAGAACCCAAAGCTTGCCAAGTAGTAGAATACATGATGCTAACAGACGCGCCTTCATCTAATAAAGTGCCATGTACTACCATATTATAGGCTTGTACTATGATCTAGAAGGGAACATAAGATGGAATGCAGAAAGAATTCAATGGACTCTAATCAAAAGAAACAAAAAAACTATTTGGTGGGGGTATCATAGGATTGCCCTCATGCTTTATAGGAATATGAGAAGGACTCTCCTGAACAACTGGGATGGGAGGGCCACTCTTCGATTCATGAGAATCTTAGGTGATGAGAAGAACATGAGAAATATGATCACTACTCTCTTTGGGAACAGAGTGAACAACTGAAGGTGAAGCCAAGTCGACAATCTTTTTGACCAATGGTTGGTTGGGAACAGACATAAGAGAGTCATGCTTAGGAAGAGTAGGATGGGCAAGAGATGAATCCAAGTCAATCTCTTTACCAACTAGGAGAGGGTTAGAAGAAAACCTCTGATCACTAATAGGAAGTTTGGGTTGAGGAGCTGTAAGATTTTCCAAAACTTTGGAAGCTTTATCAATAAGAGGGAAAGGTGAAGAAGATGCTCTCCTTTACATAACCTATAGGGGAATTTAATTTTTCCCTTCTTCTTACCATCGCTAGCTGAGGATGTAGCATTGACATGATCTCTAGAGGTCGATGGGGATAGTCAATCCAGATTTTGAGAACATACCTCTAATACTCTAGGAATACCAGACAGTCTCAAAGGAGATGGTCACCCTTACATAGCCTGCAAGGGAATTTGACCCTCCTTGGAGGATCAGAAGGTTTGTCTATTATAGGTGCATTTGGAGTACCAGTTTCACGATTGACCTCTCGCTTATCTATATTATTCTTCTTCTTAGCCTCCTGGCTACTGGATTTCAAACTTTCACCAGGCGAAGTAGAAGAGGAAGGTGAAGAAATAGGGGAAGAAATTGAGAGGTCAACCCTAGAATCCACGTGATGTGGTTCAAATGAAGGACATGGATGGGCAAGAGTTGGGACACTCAAGACCATTGAGGTTGAAAATAACCGGATAGGTAAACCAATGGTTAACCCAAGAAGGGACAACATTGCAATATAAGGAGCACCATTGTTTCCAAAAGAAGGAAAAGGACCATGATTCTCATGCGAGGGGAATCCTTGACTAGTAGACTCTAGAAATGTTTCCATTGGAAATGACCCTAAAGAATGACTAAGGATGATAATTTTAACCAGGAATATTTCGTGGGTGGTTAATTTTAAGGCATTGAAACAAAATGTTTCCTTTTCATATTTTAAGAGTCGAGAAAAGGGCGAAAGGTGACTCTAGTCGCTTTCGGAGTTAGCAAGCTAGAAAGGATAAGTGCTCGGTGATATTTTAAATTTAAAGAGTCAAAATGAACAAAATGACTACTCATGATAATCTAGGCAAAATGATTACCAAGTAACCGTGAACTACAGAATACCTCCCGGTGAACCGAGAAGTACGAGCAGGTAATCTCCCTTAATGTTGTGTTCGGTGTATCACATTTACAAGGTGGAAAACTCAACTTCTTACAGATAAAGGATTGCAAACCTAGTGGGGTCTCTTTTTATATATGTGATGGTATGAGGAGCACAAGTTTGTACTAGAATTCTCTAATTCTAAAGTGAATGACAGTTTCTAGGTTTAAAGACACCAGAATGCGTCTCTAGCCTAGACCTCTAAATGTGAGCATTAAGTTTCAATGCTTCCTTAGGTTAATTCAGTAAATTTTAACAGTTGATCTTGTATTAGGTTTCAATTCCAAGGCCCTACCACTGTCATCTAAAAACTCCTATATGCAAATGTATGAGAAAAGAAATCTTTCTTCGATGAAAGTTAACTCTAATTAAGGGATAGAGAGCACACAATCAATGTAACAATCAAAGAATGAAATATTTCACTAATACATGTCCTAAATGCATTTAATCTTCCCTTAACAAAAAAATAAGTTTCATTTCATTTCCAATTCTTATGATGATGCAATTCTAGCTTCTCAACGATGCTACTAATGCAATATTTTCACTTAAGTAAACTAGAATGATGTTCTTCTTTTCATAAAATGAAAAATGAATCTTTCACATAAAGCACTTTAATGAATATTTTCACAATTCTAAACAAACAAGCATCGATCAAATCCAAAGCATGATAAATGAAACTAAAAGCAACTTCTTCCCTAAATCAAACAAACCAAACACATAAATGCTTCAATTGAGAAACCAAGCAATGTAATATATGCTCAGAAAGAAAAAAGAGACACTCGAAATAAGAGAACAAATGAGACTCTTTCACTCATTT
Organism: Pinus taeda; assembly: GCA_000404065.3. Classification (NCBI taxonomy): domain Eukaryota; kingdom Viridiplantae; phylum Streptophyta; class Pinopsida; order Pinales; family Pinaceae; genus Pinus; species Pinus taeda. Next base: position 99,445 of record APFE030162371.1, on the reverse strand, counting down.
AATTGAAAATGAAGCAATGAAGATGTTGCAACTGAAAGATGGATTAAATGAAGCAACAAATCATAAACTTGACACAATGAGTAAACAAACAAATGAACGATAATTGACCTAGATGCCCTAGGATCATAGAAACCATCCAAAAATCTCAAAAAATCAAGCAATGAAACTTCAAGTCAATCAATCAATCAAACCCAGCAAATAAAGCATCCTAGTCACTTCTGGGCGGAAGAGGAGAGTTTGAGGGTCAAGGCACACTGGCACTAGAATGGGAAAAGACTTTATTTTTTTCTTAACTCAGAGACCGGTACGACCTTTGGATTGAAACTAGTGCTGATTGGCATGACTTTCAGGCTAAAACTAGCATTGGTAGGCCTGATCGACGTGATTGTTTGGCCCAAAATAGAGATGATCAAGGGATTCAAAGAAAAAATAAACTATAGGTTTTAACTCCATATAGAAATTACCTACATACGATTCTAGAACACAGAAAATAAACAATGAAGTGCCAGTGTGCCATACAGTGGGGTTACCTGCACTCGTCAAACCCCCTGTGACTCCCCTTGCTACGCAATTGGCGCAACGAAGGGGGGGCTCCTCCCCCCTTCTAACCCCAGGTTAACTATATGGGCTAGTCATGGAAAGAATATAACACAACCCGAAATTCTCCCACTTGTTGTTTTCTTTCCACAGGGGGCCACAAGAGAGCTTAGTCATTTATCCAACCCTGCAATGCCCATTTTTTCTCTACACCAAGATAACTTCTCAGAGCTCATAGATTTTGTCAATGCATCTGCAGTATTCTTCAAAGTGCCCACCTTTACCAACAACACCTTTTTGTCTTCTACCATATCCCTCACAAAGGGATAATGAACATCAATGTGCTTTGTCTTTGAATGATATGTAGTGTTCTTTGCTAATAAAATTGCACTTTGGATATCACAGTCTATCCTTATAGCTCTTTGTATTAACCCCATACTTGAACACAATCTCTGCAACCAAACTACTTCCTTGCTTGCATGAGTGGTTGCCATGTATTATGCTTTTGCAGTTGATAGTGCCACTACAGATTGTTTCTTACTTATCCAACTGAATGCACCTCCAAATAGGTTAAACACATACCCACTTGTAGATCTTCTCTAATCCAAATCTCCAACCCAGTCTGCATCAACAAATCCATAAATATTCAACACTCTGTCCAATCCTAGTCTTCCTTAGTAGCACAAACCATAATCACTTGTGCCACGCAAATACCTGAAACCCTGCTTCACTATTGTCCAGTTCTCCTTCCATGGTTTTAACGTAAACCTCCTCAATACTCCCACTACATGTGCAATGTTTGGTCTATTATAGACCAATGCATACATCAAGTTATTGAATGCACTTGCATATGGAACACAAGACATATCCTCTTCCACTTCTTGTGTCTTGGGAAACTGTTCAGCAAATAACTTTACACATATAGAAATACGAACCTTCACTGGTTTACTATCCTGCATATTAAGCCTCTGCAATATTGTCTCGGCATACTTCCTTTGGTTTAATTAGAGCTTCCTCTTTGTCCGATCTCTTTTAATTTCCATGCCCAAAATATAGTTTGCAGCACCAAGATCTTTCATGTCTAATTTGGAGGACAATTGGGTCTTCAAATCCTAGATAATTTCGTTGTCATTTCCAACAAAAAACATATCATCTACATACAAGGCTAGATAAATAACATGGTCACCAATTAATTTAAGATACACACAATGATCTGCTTTGCTTCTGGTGAAGCCAAGTCCCCATATAAATGTATCAAATTTCTGATACCGCATCCTTGGTGATTTTTTTAACCCATACAGAGACTTCTTTAACTTGCATACTAGTTCTTTCTTACCCTTCACAGCAAAGTCTTCAAGTTGCTTCATGTAGATCTCCTCTTCCAGATCCCCATGAAGAGATCGTATCTTCACATCCATATGTTCTACCTCAAAATCAAAAGTAGCAACGACGGATAAAAGTAATCTAATAGAAGTTACCTTGGCAACAAGACAAAAAATATCACCAAAATTAATTCCTGGCACCTGGGAATAACCTTTTGCTACCAACCAAGCTTTGTATTTCTCCACCTTTCCTTATACATTTGTCTTCTTCACTAAATTAACACCCCAACTATATCCTTGAGACATTATGCATGTAGTTATGAGGCTCCAACCGCACCCATAAGCCTGCCTGCATGCAGTTATGACCAACAATTTCTTGTTCTATGCATGCGGTCGCAATATCTATGCCACTTTTTTAGGAAAACCTCTATACCAACACCCAGAACCACTTCTAAGTTTCCAGAAACATAATTAACATGACAATGAGACTAACTATTCAATATTTAAATAATATCTTGACTAGAACAAGCCTAGTACATGATAGAGATTTTGTCAAACATATGGTAAACATATAACTTATGGGTCATGAATGCATATCTGATTATAAAATTTTGAACTTCAACTGAGAATCACCAAGAAGGCTCAATTCCCTCTAAAGATAACTGCAACAACCAACACCTGTTAACCCATGCATTCATCAACAATTCAGTAAACTATGAAATCATGAACAAAATCCATAGCTAGAGCACATCACAAAACCATGCTTATACCAACAACAAAACTCATAGATCTCTCACACTACTTGTTGAAGGAGCTTCGCAGCCCTAGCCAGCGAATGTAGTAAGAAGCTTGCAGCTACCCCTCAGTGGCCTCCTGCTGCTGGGGTCTAAGCTCCATGGACGCATCAGAGGACAAAGAGCCTCTCTCATATCAACAGCTTGAAAATGAAGGAACAACAAAAGCTTTTGCCTCCCTCATTTATGCAATGGACCTAGAAAAGAATCGACCATCAGTCACTAAGTTTGTTAAAAGATTGGAAGAAATTCCTGAAACCTCACTCCCTCCTGCCCTTCCCTGTAGAGCAGCACTTTCTCTGGCAGAGCATGGATTAGTGGGGCGGTTTACTGGGTTATGGTCATCGCCCAAAACTATGCAAAATTGGGTAGAAAGGAACTAAACTGCATCAATAGATGGAAAAATATCAATCAGGATTAGTGGAAGAGGTTACTACACCTTTCACTTTGAAACCAAGGAGGACCGAGATCTAATTTTTAGGAATGGACCTTATTTTATGGACACAAGGGGTTTGTATCTAAACAGATGGATGCCAAATTTCAACCCAGAAATGGATGTACTCAATGTCCTCCCTATCTGGGTTAGTTTGCCACACCTTTTCGTTCACTGTTGGGGGGGTGATTCAGTCAAAGCCATAGGAAACGTAGTTGGGAAATATATAGACAGGTGTGAGCCAAAGGAAAATATGCATGCATCCACAAAATCTGTGTAGGAGTGGATCTTGGGAAAGGGTTACCATAAGCTATCAAAATCAAACTGGACCAGTGGAAGCACATACAACAGTTAGATTATGAACAAATCCCCTTCAAATGCAAGGTATGTCATGAATATGGTCATTTTGCAAATAGATGTACAAAAAAAAGGAAAATGAAAATGAAAATAGTGAAGATTCGAAAAATAAATGGGAACAATTTAAAAGAAATAAGACATTCCACAAACAACCAAATCTATATTCCTTGCGTCCCTCCACATCCTCTGATCTCCATCCCCCATCACCCAAAGAAGATAATAATACTCTTGCTAGCCTTAATCCTTTTGAGCCTCTGGATCCTTCAGCTCCCCCATCCCCTGGACCAAGATCTAGATCCAGATCCCCACAACATACCCTGAACCCCCATTCATCCCCTCTACTATCAAACTCTCACACCCCTCCCCCCCCCCTAGTAGACAGAATCCTAACCAAAAAACAATCAAAGGAATCACCCCCAAATGTAGAATATCAAAAAAAATCAGGAAGAAAGACAAACAAATAACTCGGGGATGAAGCAGCAACAAAGGAAATGGCATTAGGAACACAACAACCTATGGAAACCTTCTTAAGAAGGAGTACAGGAAACAATGAAAAAAACCAGCAAAGAGAGAAAGGAGCCATGCACTGGCCAACAAGTAAACAATGATAGTGGTCTCCTGGAATTGCAGAGGAATGGGATCATTCGTCAAAGAAAATTCCACAAGAGACATTCTGGAAAAAGAAAACCCAGACATCCTTATGATTCAGGAGACAAAAACAAACAGCCAAGAAACTGAAAATATCAAAAAAAAATCAGAAATTATGAAGGGGAAGAAATACAAGCAATAGGAGCATCTGGAGGTATTTGCACAATATGGAAAAAAGGAACCTGGTAATTAATAAAATACAAAAAAGACCAGCATTGGATCGAAATGGATCTAATGCAAATCAGTACAAAAGAGAGGTACAGTTTTATAAATATATATGCCCTAAATCACTACAAGGAAAAAGAGCAATGTTGGGCCACCATAAAAGAAGCACTAAAAGAAATACAAGTTGGGAAGATAATACTAGGAGGAGATTTAAATTTGGTAAGAAGTATAGAAGAAAAGTTCGGAGGAACATACCACATAGACCCATCCAGGGATATTCTAGAAGAAATAATGGAACATCACAATTTAACAGACATCCCCCCAAGCAACAAGAAATACACTTGGAGCAATATAAGACTGGGAAAAAGCAACATAAAAGAAAGGCTGGATAGAATTTTGATACAAGAAAACATAGTAGCAGTGCACAACTCCATAAAATCAAAAATTTTACACACCACAACATCTGACCATAAACCATTGAAAATAGTCATGGGCAAAATGGAAAACCAGGGACCGCTCCCGTTTAGATACAACTCAATTTAGGACAGCAACACAGAAATTAGCGAACTATTCAAGGAACATGGGAGCCAAGAGTAACAAGATCACCTCAATATATTTGGGAAACAAAATTAAAAACTGCAAGAACCAAATTAAAGGAATGGGCAAGAGAAAACGAAATAAAATAAAAAAGATTTACAATAGAAAATGGACAGCATGCAAATTGAAAAAGAAAATAGAGAAGAAAGCAGGCAAGATTATCTAAGAGAGAAGAAAATCTTTTGGGAAATATACAGGGAAAATAGGAAAGAGGAAGAAGAGGCAAGATTGAAATCCAGAAGTTTTTGGCTCAAGGTAGGGGACAAAAACACATCATTTTTCCACAACACAATGAAAATAAGAAGAGCAAGAAACCAAATAGAAAAAATTCAATTCGAAAGAGAAGAGGTCAAAGGTGCGGAGGAACTATAAAAAGTAGCCTTCAACACTTTAAAAACTTACTCTCAACCAATGAAGAAATGGATGAGAGTGAATATTTCTTAAAGCACACAAAAAAAATTAAAAAAGAACAAAATGCTGCAATGTGCAAGGATCCCACAGAAGAAGAGGTAATGGCGTCCATATGGAGCCTGCATCCGGACAAAGCCCCAGGGCCATATGGTTTCACAATAGCATTCTACAGATCTCACGGGTATACCATCAGAAAGGATTTCTTAAGAATGGTGAAGAATGTCTTCAAAAAAAAAAAAAGGAGGCAGTACAAAATCTTCCTATCTTTCTCTAACCCCAAAGGAAGCAAACCCCTCAACTTTCAACAGGTTTCTCCCTATCTCCTTTTGCAATTCATCTTATAAGATAATAACAAAAATAATTGCAAATAGAATCAAGGAAGTACTTCCAATAATCATATCTGAAAACCAAGGAGGATTCGTGCCCAACAGGAAAATCATAGATAATGTAATTATTGTATAGGAAATTGTACACTCTAGTATGATAAGGCAAGAGAAAGGCCTCATAATCAAGCTAGATATGGAAAATGCATTTGACAGGTTCAGCCATCCATATCTAATGGTTGTCCTCTAGAAACTTGGTTTCTCAAGAGATATAATGGAAGTCATATAGGCATGCATTTCTACTCCTTGGATTGCCCCCTCATAAATGGAAGGCCCAGTGACTTATTTCAATGCACAAGAGGCCTTAGGCAAGGTTGTCCTCTCTCTCCCTTCCTATATATCATAATGGCATAAACCTTAAGCATGGATTTGGAAAAACAAAGAAATGAAAGAAACATCACAGGGATCAAAATAGCAAAAGGAGTAGAAACAATAAACCACTCACTCTTTGCTGATGACACATTGTTGTTGGGAGGGGCTTCAACAATAATAGCAAGGAGGTTCAAAAAGTTTTGTATGATTTTTTACAGTTTTTAGGTGGGCTATTAAACAATACAAAATGAAGGATATATGGATGGAATACACCCTCCCCCCCCCCCCCGCTAGAATTATGCAAAGGATCTCAGAAATCTTAGACATCCATGTACAAGAAAAATGGACACACTTCTTCTATCTGGGACTTCCAATCTCAAAAGAGAACATGAAGACAGAAATATGGACTAGACAAATAGAAAAAATGAAAAACAAAATACAAATCTAGCGTATGATGTGGTTGAATATGGCAGGAAGGGTAATACTAATCAAAGTGCTCCTTGTAGCACTACCTATCTACCAATATGCAATAATCATGGCCCTAGGAAGTGCCCACAAACAAATGGAGTTAATCTTAAGAAGCTTTTTGTGGCAGGGGGAAGCAAGAAAACAAAAAAATTAGCCTAGTCAGGTGGGAGAAAGTAGTAATACCTTATGAACAAGGAGGACTATCAATACGGATACCTGGGCTCATGAATGCAACACTGGGAATGAAAATAGTATGGAGACTAATTACAGGAAAAGGGAGCTGGAGGAAAAAGACTCTTTTATCAAAATATATGGATGGCACCAAGAAAAGATTACTTAATGGAAATATCCCACTAAGACAATGTACCCAAGTTTGGAAGTTGGTTAAAAAACAATTCCATTAATGAGTAGATACATTTCTAAAATCCTGGGCAATGGAAAAAAAAAAAAAATCAATTTGGCAGGACAGAATCATGGGAAAAGAACCACTACAGACTCATCCAGAAATTGAAGACATACAAGAGTGGATGAAAGGTAAAGGTTTCAATACTTTGCACTCAATCTCTCTATGGAACCAAAGGAGTGGCAAGACTGGAAAATCTCAGCAATTCTGGCAAATCTGGAAGAGAAATGGAGCAAAATCAGGCAACTCTTAAAAGGGGCAGCACTAATCCACCATGATGAGGAAGATGAATATCTTTGGGACCCAAGCGATGGATATTACACAGTTAGGATTGGATATAAAATCCTTCAAGAACAACCAAATCAACAAGATTTGGATTCTTGGAAAATAGCATGGAAATCATAAAGTTTGCCTAAGATCAAAATTTTCATCTGGACTCTTTTAAAAGGGATAATTTTGACCAGTGAAAACTTAAAAGAAAAGGCTTTCAAGGTCCAACACGATGCCCATTATGCATGCAGGCTGAAGAAAATATACAACATCTTTTCCAAGAATGTACCTTTGCCAAAGAATGTTGGCAACAGCTGATAATTCCTTTGGAAATAAGAATAAATTTCAAAAATCCTTTGCCAGATTTTCTTTATACCTCTGATAAGGCCTACCCATACACAACAAAGAAAAAAGCCACAATTCAGATAAATGGAGATTCATTCCAGTGGTTCTATGTTGGAAAATTTGGTTGACACGAAAACCAAATCCCAAGGATAGGGAAGACCCTATAAAAAACGTGGCGTCCAACTTCTGAAATACTCAATGTCAAAGGAACAACTCCAACAAACTATAACACTCTTCAACAGGAAGAGCGAGATTGGCTTAGCAAAGCCATAATAAAAAATAATGGACAAAAAGGACAAAGGAAGACAAACTTAGATATGGAAAATAAGAATGAGTGAAGAGGAACTGACAAACTGGAGGAAAAAACAAAGTAGATATTGTCTATACTTTGATGGGGCCTCAAAGCATAATCTGGGAAAGGCAGGGGTGGGGGAAATAATCCTCGATCCTGATAGAAAAGAAAATGTCACATATGAATGGGGATTGGGACAAATCTCAAATAATAAGGAAAAAAGAATACATCTTGTTTATGGGAACAAGAATAATAAAAAAAAGAGAAATTCAAAATCCTATCATAATAGGAGACTCAGCCATAATAATAGAGGCAATGACAAGAAACAAAAATCCAAGCAATGAGTTCATGAATAGAATTTTTAGAAGAATCAGGAAGAACTTGGAAGGCTCTGGTGATGTAATCTATAGACATGTCTTGAGAATTCACAATCAAAAGGCAGATTATTTTGCAGATCAAGTAGTGAAAAAAAATGAAGGGCATGTTCCTGAAAAGCAGGAGGAATTTCACAGCTCTGTTCCTTAATAATCAGCAAAAACCACAAATATAATGCTAAACAATTCCAAGGGAAAAATCACAATGATAAAAGCAATCAATCAAAAAACAACAGTTAAAAAACAACAAAGGACACATCACTACAGCAATAGCGAGGAAATCATGGGAATGCAAAGGAAAAATCATGAAACTTCAGACTCTTGTATGAGCAACAGCAAGAACGAAGACTGTGATCCTCGTCACAAGAACCACGTTGCAATCTATCTCATTGAAGGTAGGTTTCGAGCTGAGATAAAGCACTATAAGAATAGAGGGTACATTCACAAAAATCGTTGCAGCAATCACAACGAGGAAATCTCCACTTTCCATGTTATTATAGTGATACTTTGGTTTCAAAGCCCCTTCCTATCTTCTCTAATAACTAGCAGTGTTTCCTCTGTTCAGTGCACAGACTTCATCTTAAGCCCCCACCCTTCTTCTTACCCAGCTTGCTCACTCCGTATCTCTTCTCTCCCTTCACTCCCTCCTCTCAGCGAGCGTAAATCCCTTCTGAGCATCCACACCTTCCATCTGCCCCTCTCATTATCTCATCCCTCCTCCTTGATTGTTATAACCAGACTTTGGCCCTTCTTTAATTCTATCATTCGCAGGGACTTCAGCTTTATCAGTTTACATGGGAAAAACTCGTCCAAGCGCATTATCTGGACTTCAAAAATTCATTCATCTGCATCTATTATTATTGTCAGGCCCGCACTCCCAAGCCTTTTCCGCAACGCTACTCCATCCTTTCTCCGATGTCCAATCAAAACAGGATCATTGATCAGGCACTTGCTCTGATGGTCGTCGATTAGCATATTCAATCAAATTTTCACGACTCTTCCCCACCATCAATTTGTACTCATTGAATCGGACGACTCCCACTGATTTTAGGCAGATAACAAGCACGGAGATTACCCACTCGAAAAGTGGTTTTCTCTCTCTCCTATGATGTTACGTGTCACTCGATCAGTGGAATCGAGTGACCTCTCCCTTTTACCACTTATGGTTTCTAACCTGCCCAAAATACCATCTTCGCGTTTAATCCCACCTTTCTTCTTGGTTAACATGCAGACTTGTTCGCGCTTGATGACCATAGATCTCAACCATCAACGGTTGCAATAGCTCCTCCAGTCTCCTCTTCCACCAGCACCTCTGGTTAATCTCCACCGTTCATCCTCTGATTCCAATCTATGTGAATTAATCTTGGCTATTATTCTTCTGATAACCTCGTCCATTGATCTCCAATATCCAACAGTTCCCATTTACGCCAAAAGGAAAGTGGTCAATAGTAGCAAAAGAAGAAACATCTCAGGCAAAGAAGCATAGCAAAATTTGGAGCAGTAAGCAGGGAGAAAGGAAGAACAAGAAAATAAATCAAATGGAATTCAACCCACTGAAGAAAAAGCAGTGGCATATTACAAAAACAACTCTTCGAGCAATGAAGGAGAGAACTGGGTCAATTATGACAAGAAGAACCAGTCAACTCAGAAGCAATCAATCTACAAGACTTGAAAAACTGTCAAAGAGCCCATGAAATGCAAATTTCTCTTTCTAGTAGGTCAGTTTGTTAGGCAGTACACAAGAATACACTTAAAAGTACATGAAATCCTGAACACAAGCCTAGGAGAAGAGACTGTGTTCCTATCTCATGGCTTAGATGTTTTTCATGGTATAGTCTTTTGTAATAGGAGCTTTCTCCATCAAAGCTTTTGGTAATATATAAACTACCTGACCTTGTTAAAGAAAAAAAAACATGCTTATACCAACACACAACAAAAATAGAAATCATGAAAAAATAGTCATAAAATACATGTAATAACAAGTAAATGTGATCATTAATTATATTAGAATAATAGCTCATATTAACTTATGAAAAAACCAATCAAGTCAGGGACTTCCATGTACCACCTGACCATAGATTGGGCTGAACCAAATCTTTCATTTAGCCAATCTTCCCCGTGCCATATTCCAAACATGAATGTGAGATATCATGGGATAAACCAAGACATAGTCAACCAAGGACTCCAAAGGTTAAACCACCTCCACCTTCAATCTACCGTGTTCTCACCTAAACTGGTCGTGAGATCACAAAACCAAACCAACCTTGGATGCCTCATAATTCCTTCACCATACCTTAAGAAATTTTATTGTCTCCACCCACCTATCGAGGGCTTCCTATAGAAAACCATCTCCACCCCCAACCCTTGGGATTTTCCTAATACCACCTCACCCGAATCCAAAACCTTTCGACGATCCAAAGCAAAACCAAGAATGAATTCCATCACACCGTGGCTATCCAATAAATGGGAAGGCGAGGTTGAAACCATTGTCAAATCGTGCAAAACTCATGCCAACGACAAAAAATGAACCAAATAAAAAAATTCATGTACCATGCATTCACATCCCAATAAGGAAATCACATAGTAACATGTTACCCACAAGATATTCCTCTTGAAGTTGTTGATCCAACATTCTCCTTGAGCACCTTTTATTTCCTTCACTTCCTTTTTCCTTTTCTTTGCTTTTCCTTCTCCAAATCTAAGTGAATGCTAAAATTCTCTAAGAATGCTCTAAGTGCACTTAGATTCAATAAAAAAACATGAAACCACGAACTGACAAAAGTTGTGAATTGATTCTCTAATGCCTTTTTTATCACTGATGTCTCATTTTTCTTCATTTTCCTTCATTTTCCCTCTAATTTCCCTTTCATGCATATTTGTGTCTCTTCACATTCATTTTCTCTTATTTCCTTTATTTTTATAATTAAATGCCAATTATTGCCTCTTTGCTTTTTCCAATGCCTTTGCCAATTTTTATAACCATTATTGAACCACAAGTGATTCCCACTAAAGTGTTTTTCCCAACATTGAACTTGGAATATGTATCTCGTGACCTTGGTCTTATTTTTCGTTTATTATCCTCTATTACATGAAACTTTGACTCGGGGTTTTTACATTGTCCTTACTCAAATTTACTTTATATAGTCCACAAATTCACATTCTTTATCACGTGATTTGATAACATAGTTCTACTTTAAAGAAACAAAGTGAACAAGAAATAATCACATAGAGACAACTTGCAAACTAATCTTGATAACATAGTATACTAGACCCCTTGGATACATCTCTAGATTCATTTAATGCAAAAATTGCTTCCTTGTATATCTTTTAAAAGAGGCGCTCTCCTTATTTACAACAACGGCTGAAATCTTCTCACAATTGTGGCTCATGCTCCTAAAATATACTACCTTCTTCTCTATGAAAGGACTTAAGGCTCTCACATAGGTGGTTATTCTCCTTCACCAGAAGGGATACTCTTATTCAAAGAATTTATAACATACTCTTGCACAAGATTACATTTTCATTTTCATTCCAAAAACTCTCCAAAATTTCTCACATAAGAAATTTAAATAATTCTCACGACTCCAAAGTCCAAGGAGCCCAGATCTACAAAACGAGGATCTACAAGATTTTTAAGGAGACTATAAGATCCACCAAATTTGAATATACAACAACTAAAGGAAAAAAAATGAAAGAGAATCCCAACCATGTCCATGAGGCTCTTAACCAAGCCCATGAGACTCTCAACTTCTCCTTGAGGCTAGGAAACTAATTGTGAGGTGGATTCTTGCACTTAAATAATTTCCTTTTTACAAATTAAATGAAAAATACATGAGAAATTTAGCCCATCTAAAGTATTAATCATTTACAATTTATTAATTTCCACATTTTTCCAAAGTTTTTGTGAGATTATCTTTGGTGTGCAAAGTTATTTTGGAACTCTTGATTTTCCAACAATTAACTCCTTTAAAATTTGTCGAAGGTGGAGATCCTTCTAGATTAGACCTCCCCACAAAGATATTTTGGTCCTCCAAATGTGTGGATATTGACTATAAATTTCTTCACTAGTTTCAACAAATATTCAATCATAACATTGATGCTTTTCCTACTCACAATTTGCTCAGACAATGATAACCAATATCTATTTTTTTTTTACGTGTTCTTTCACTCTGGTTCTTTGGAACAGAAACTGATCAAGGCTTCACCATTATACTCCAGGAACAATCTTCATATTTTCAATTATGTTGTAGCTATCTGCCATAAACTTGTCATTCTCAATATGTGAAGTAAAAGGACCTTCAATCCCTTGCTCTCATACAAGCATGGAATGATTATGTGAATAAAATGGTGTTTTTCCATCATTCTGCTCCACCAACTATGTAATAAATGCAAATTTATTAGACTTGAAGGTGCAACTACCATCAAAAAGGCTCGCAACTGATGAGCCTCAAGGTCTATCATAAAATGTGGTTCATTAATTGAACTCATGTGGCACAAACAATAGAAATGGATAATATTATGCATATACACCAATGTCCTTCATCTTTGAGTCACAACATATCAATGGAATTCTTTTGTTCTTGGACTACAGATCCTCAAACTAGATTGAATTGATTGTGACTTCATTAATGAAGATTATGCAAACAACAATGGGTGTCAGACTTTATATCGAACTAGGCCCATTAAAATTTCATAAATGAGAATTGTGTCTAACACACATTAATATCTACATCTTGGCTTGCAAGTGTGACAATGATCAGAGGAAGCTGGCACTGAAAGACAAGCTTCAAAAAATCAAGTGTGAAAAGGGTGACACGATCTCTAGATATCTAAACAAGCTCACCACCTATAGGGATGAGCTTGGAAGTGTAGGGATCATGATAGTCGATGATGACATGGTGAGTCTTGCTCTCATCATTCTTCCTAAGAGCTTGTCATGCGGAATTAGTCGATCTTGCGGACAAGACAGACCTTCCTAGAATCTAATGAAGACCTAATGACAAACAAACCAACCAGACACTATCTTTCTCTAAA
>APFE030162371.1:40561-78333 GCA_000404065.3 Pinus taeda | reverse complement strand
TCATAAATTAGCTACCAAACCAAGACATTGTTCTTTACGGGTAAAAAGAAAATAAAAACGATAAGTGTGGATATGGATTTTTCTTTGAAAGTTGTATATTTATCTAAGTAGGATATAGGATCATTGCTGGGTAACAGGTAAACCTGTCGAGGCTATAAACGCCTGCTGGCAGCAGAGGCTCTACCTACGACAAATGAGCATATTTAAAACTGATTTACAGAGAAGGATTTGTTTTTATCTTTATAAGCCAAGTAGTGAATGATGTAGATACAAGGACTAGATTGAAGGAGAAAATAATCAAAGTTAAAAATAGAAGAAACAAAATATCATTGATAGGTAAAAGCATAATGTGCTTTGTCTTTCTATAATAAAGTTTGATTTTCCGGAAAATTTTCTGTTTCGGAAGTTTAGAAAATGCAAAAGAAAAGAAGAGATAATTGGTTCTTCCAAGTGGATTGCCAATTGTTGTGGCCAGCAACAACCCCCCTTCTTATTTAGTGTTATTACTAATACTAAATAAGTGGGGGCCCTTATAATTCAATTAGTGCTTGTAATTCCATTTTTCAATAAAAATTACCATCATAAACTTAGGAGAATACCCTTGAAAAATCCTAAAAAGCTTAAGTTTTATGATAAGGTAGGATAAAATCACTCCTGAAGAAATATCGCATTGCAAAAAGGATAATGGATACCTCCTTACAATTCGAATTCTAAGATTGCGAGATCACAATGCGAGACTACATATTAAAAAAACATATATCGCATCGCATGCCTCAAATATCACTTACGCTAAAAAACCTCAAACTGCCGATATGCGATGGCACATATCGCAAATCGCATTTCGCAGAAAACACATTAATGGATGATTGTAATATGCTACACTCCAGCGATATTGCGATAGTGTGATAGAACGATACCGCGATAGAGTGATAGAGAGATATAGCAATCTGTGACACAGGGATCTGCAATATTGGGAAGCAAATCGCAAAATCACTTCATCGCAGATATTTCGGGCTTGTTCGAAAAAGTATTTTCCATAAACTGAGACCTGGTTATGTGCTTTAATGCTAATTAATGAGTTAGTTGCAAATCATTAATGAAATATGGTTTTGTGTTGATCGAAGAGCCATTTCACGTAAGGTGGTATATTTTATATGCCTTCAACATTTAAAGCTTTTCCGTCACCTTTTCCTTATCATTATTCTCACCTCACTTGTCAGCTGCAGGAACAAAGAACAGAGAACTATACAAAGCAGTATTCAGGATATTATTGGAAAGAAAGGCAAAGCTTCGAGTTCTGAAAACAAAGAAATGATGCCCCTGTATATAGACACTTCCTATAACAGAGAGATTGGTATTACTACTTGGGAAGGCATGTATAGTCTACTTGAGGAAGAGGAATAAAAAATGATGGAAGTTACAGCTACTGCAGGCTCACATGGTCTTCTGAGGCATCTATTACAGAGCTAACTTGCTCGTTCTTGCACCGGATAGCTGTGAGGCCCAAGATTCTCCCCTACATGAGCATGGTTAAATGGGTACTGGATAGTGTTGACATCAAAAACAAATGATTTAAGGCTCAGGGTCAAGAACTTACGGAATACTTATTTTCACGAAATTTAAGCTTTATATCTGCTAACAAAAAGCGCGCAAGAGGCAAAAAATCACACCAGGGAAGCCCGGATCAAGAAACGGAGGCAGTTTTAATCATGCATCACTGGGCAAAACCTCTTGAAAAGGAAAGCCTCTAATTGCTCAGTCACCTATAAGACCAGAAACTTATAGGAAAGAACGCTAGACGTAAAAAAGTATAACTTGAATCATAAAACCAGTGGTATTTGTCAGAAATATCTTCAAAATGGTATGTATATATGCTCAACAATTGCAAACAGGCTGGAGATAGAAGGCTCAAGAAAAGGAAAAATCAATCAAAAGATTAACTAAGTTGAATTGGGATTCTTACTGGGTGTATTTTGTAAACCACATAGCTAGTGCATGACTCTCAAATGTATCATCAATTTTGCCAAGAAGATGGCGCCAGCTCTTGCCGATTCCGTTATCACAAGAAAGTTAAAGTGTGAAGTTTTCCATCCGACTCTTCTCAAACAAATGTTGAACGCTTGCGATTTCAAGGAACAGATACACAAATAGTTAGTTGTTTGTTTTGGTTTTAGATTCAATATTAGTATTAATTTTGCTTCATTTTTTCCTGAAATGAGGACGGTCATTTAAACTGTATCCTACATTTTTGTAATAATTTATTTTTAGATTTAGTTAGTAGTATTTAAACCCTTCTCATGCATTTAGAGAAGGGCCCTGAAATTTGTCAAAAACTTGTCCTCAGAATATGCACTTTTGCACCCTCCGAGGAGGTTTTGATGAATGAATGGAACATGATTTATTGATATCTGCATTTAATATCTACTACTGATGTTGCACTTATGTACTCTTAGTGGATGTTGGATTAAGAAGAGATAAATCATTATTTCTTGAAGCTCATGAGTAGAACTGGTTATAAATGGTACTTTTATCTCTTAACTATTTTTTCCTTTGTGTTAAAGTGATATTTATGTTCAATTGTTTATATATTGATGCGTGAATGCTTGAGTTATCATTTGGCACTTCTGTACAATGATAGCTATTTATTTATGCTTAATGTATGAGTAGCTTATCATGCGATATGTTTTTCACAACTGTTTCATCTAACTTTTTATACGAATTGGTTTATCTCTATTGAATTCTTTTCTCATAACAGTTGAATGATCTTCATTACCAATTGTTATATGAAATCATTTTAGATTGCATAATGAAAATATTTCATCCCGGGTTAGTGTAGAAATAGATATTTCTATTTATTAGAATACAATTGCATGTCATTAGATTACAATTAGAATAAAATAATTTCACTTAGGAACTTTTAGAAAAGAAATGTCAAATCTCAACACACACACACATAAATTGGGAAACTGGTCCCATATCCCCAGTCAGACCCACTATACCAAATGGAAAAGGAACTGCTAACCAAGGTCTGGACTGGGTGGGTATTCCCCTTGTTGTAGACTCGATTTTCGGGCCTTCAACAGAACCCAAGTCAGATGCTACTATGTTGAAATTGATTAATGTGAAACAGGTGCCTACTAATTTAAAATGGACATAATTCGTTCAATATAACTCGGAATCTTTATTATAACATAATTTTGGAAATATATTTATCATTCTGCATCTTCCTATTTGATTGAAATCCCTATCTGGAGGCTCCGGAAACTCAAATTCATGGTGAAATTGTCCCGATGTCACAAAAGTTCTAAAAAATTAGCTGATTTTAAATTAGCGATATCTCCGTCATCCAAACTCTTATACGACCAATTTTTTTTCAAATTGGGTGCTTTTTCAAGAGGATCTCAGATATGCAATTATTTTTTTGAAATTCTATATAAAAACTTCAAAAAATGATAGGAGGACTACCATCCACGAATTTTCATCAAAAAAATTTATGCAATATAGTTGATTTTAAATCAGTGGTATCTCCCTCATCTGGATTTCGATTCGGCCGAATTTTTTTGGAATTCGGGTATTTTTTTGTAAGGAATCCATATTTGTTATTTATTTTTGTAAATTTCATACAAAAGGTTTCATATCGAATCTGCAAACTGAAATGTACATCAAACCCTCATTGTCGTGGAATTGTAACATGAATCTGATACCATTGATCTGAATCTTTGTGGGAGGCCCCTAAGATCTAAAAGATTGAAATGGATATTGGCAGGGAGGGCCCCAATATTTGAAAATTGAAATGACAAAAGAAAAAGAGGAGAACACCCAATAAATAAAACCACATATATTTATTTATTAAAACATATAATAACTATAAAGGCTACATTGTGGCGAACAATTTGTCCTTTTAAAAATTGCGACTTGTTACTTATAACTTTTTTTGTTACAATACCAAAAGTACATTCCATGGGTGGGTAAATATTATGGGTGAATAAATACCATGGCTGGATGTCACAATACCGTGGGAAAATACCATGGGTGGATGCCACTTACAATACCATGGGTGGATGAATATCATGGGTGAATGCCACTTACAATAGCATGGGTAAATTCCATGGGCGCATGAATACCATGGGTGGATGAATACCATGGGTGGATGCCATTTTCCATCTGGATCATCCTCTTTTTTAGGTCATTTTAGAGCTACTTCATTATCATATTTAATGGTTGCCTTTGCTGAGTTCTTCATGGAGGCAAGGTCCTCTTCTAGCTGCTTACACAACCTATTATTTTCTTCTTACTTATAGCCGAATGAACATCAACATTCTAATCTTTTACATTGTAGGCCTCTCTACTCAAATTTACTGCTCATCACCTCTTCTAGTTTCCTTGCTCCTTCAAGTTGTGTCTTCAAGCTCACAATTGCCTCCTTGCACTCATGCTCTTTCTCATCACATATCTGCAGTAGTTTCTTCAAATATTTGTTTTCATTCTTCAATCTTTCTATACTAGCCAATGATAAGTCAAGCCTAGCTTAATTTTCATATGTTTTTTCTTCATGAGAGTCAGCATATTCACATAAGTAGAGTTTCATTTATTTGAACACTTTATTTTTGATAGGGGCTTTTCTTCTTCCCCTTTCTCTTTTGATTTTCTACACTGTTTTTTTCTAATCTCTCCTTCATGCATGAGCTCCGAACTTTCCCAAATTTGTTTTGCAGAATTTAGGTCTATTATTGTATCAAGATACTTATTATGAATATTTTTATATATAACACATTTTTTCTTAGCATTCCATTTCTTTTCTTTCACAGAGGGAGAGACTTTAGAGTAACCTTTTCATACAAGCTTCCATACACCAGGTCCATAAGCTATCATTTTGGTTTTAACCTTATCTCTCCACTCATGAAAGTTTGTTGCACTTAACACAGGTACACTTTGATAGTCCATGACTCAACTAGATCTACCTTCAAGTTGTTAGGCTTATACAAAAGGAACCTGCTATGATACCAATTGATGAAAACTTGACTAAAATGGGAGGGTGGGGGGTGAATCAGTTTAGTATATTCGTGGAAATTAAATTATTTTTTTCAATCTCACTAACTGAACCATTACATGATCATGTTGGCAAATGATGACCAACAAATTGAATATGTGAAAAATAATTAATAAGAAAACTAAAACATCATATCAACACATAATAATAATTCATATTGACACCATATATATGTGGAAATCCATAAAGGGAGGAAACCATGATTTTAGTATTATTGTGATGCAAATTCAAGCTCCTACTCCTTCTTACATCTGATTTTTTGTAGGCCCCAACCTACAAGAGACTGCTACCTCAATTTTCTGCAAGCTGCAACATGTAAGGAAGCAACTCCCATATGTTTTCTATAGGCTACAGCCCATACAAGGCTACCACATCAACCAACTCTAACTAGATATTTATCAAGCCTCAAATTGAAAGGAGATTACTATCCCCTAATGCAAACAAGAAATAGCAATGTGTTGGTTTAGCTTCTCATAACTTATACATATCTCCATCTTCATTTCTGCATCTTCTTCCCTTGAAATCTTCTTCACATCATCTTCATAAGTGTCAAGTGGTTAATGCATAATAGTTCAATCAACTCTCTCTCATTATTCCATTCTATAACCTCTTATGCCTTCCAAAATCATATCTTTTATAGAAATAGTTTTTTGGCTATTTTTATCCCACATAGAAATAGGAAGGGAATGGGCTTAACTCTTTTCCTTCCACTCATTTGTTTCCAAACTCTTCATATCTTGAATATTGTAACACAAAAATAAATAATCCATACAATATTAATTGCAGCCATGTGTAATGATTAAATGCATCAATCAAAAATTTCATATAGTCATGGACAATATAGTCTTGGAGTCTTGCCTTTGCATTACAATAGATCAGCTCAATCAAAAATTTCACATCACAACAAATTATTCAATATAGCAGTCTCTGCAACATTAACTAAGCACATCACAATTCCTTCGTGTTGCTCCCTTGCTTATTGCTCTTGTATTGCTCCTTTGCTTTCTTTTCCTTGTTGTTGCTCCTACCTTTGTTGGTATTATGATGCTCTTTTGCTTGATGCTCCTTGTGCTTGCTTATCCTTTGCTTTTCTCCTGCATACCTTGTTGCTCCTATTGTCTTGTTGCTACTATGTTATTCCTTTGCTCTTGCATACCTTGTTGCTATTGTTGTCTTGTTTCTCTTATATTTTTCCTTTGCGATGAATGACAACAATGCCAACAAGATCCTACAATTATTTGCTATGACAATCAAACTTGTATCAAACTCTCTGAGAATCTAGTTTTTCATGACCAGTCCAAGCATATCAACATTCGTTATCACCATCTACAAGATTGTGTGCAAAGGAGAACCATGTTGCTGGAGTACATTCCTGTAGAGGAACAAGATGCAGACATCTTGACTAAGGCACTATCAAGAGGAAATTTTGAGTTCAATAGAGGAAGGATTGGGGTATTTGATAATCTCTTTCTTGTTGAGAGGGAGTGTTGAAAACGCATCAAGAAAATCTTGATTTAATTTTCCCTTGAGGTAAATTAGGAGACAAATTGTAATTCTACATCATAAGACAACTTGTATGAGTTATCTAAGTTAATTTAACTTTGTTCGTTCAATCAATTTGATTTGAAGGTCTAAATTGAATCATGTAGAGTGTCTCCTACTTTATAAGAGCTCTAGTTGAGTTTATTTTGAGTTGTAATTATTTAATTCAACTTAATTGAGTTAAAGTCAGTTAAAATAGTTCCAACTAATGGACGAACTAGTAGGAGGTCTAGTAGTGGGGAACAACTTCAATGTTCAACCAGTTAACTGATAATATATCCATAAATAACACATGCATATGTGATCTATGAGTTACCCAGTTGAGACTAGAGTTCAAGGGAAGTGTACTATCATTTATATAATCGTCCAAATTGTACAGGTGGTGCATGCAGTTAGAGGAAGGCCTATGATGGATTGTGTAATTCCAATTGAGGAATTTCCCTAATTAATAGGGGCTAATTCCCAAGGAAAAATTGCAAGGAAATAGGGATTTGGGCAAGAATAAAATTCGTTAAGTATTGGCCAAGGCTTATCTAGGAAGCTGTGAGACAAATAGAGATAGTGGAGAGGTTGCTCGGGCTTAAGAAAACCATTGTAATCTTCTCATAATTTATGACCAATGAAATATACAAATAGCATGGTTTTTAGCTATGAATTTCCACAGGAAATCATTATGTAATGTGTTGATTGAATTATTTCTCTTCTATCCCTCATGATTTCTCAATCGATTAATTATTTTCGTTGATTAATAGAGTAGATTCAAGTATTTCTTTTTTAGCATATTATATAAGCAGTTTGAGTCTACAAGGAATTTCCACATTTTATTTTTAGTGGGTTTTCTAATTATTTGTTTCTTAACAGGAATTACAGGTTTTCTCTCTTCTTATCCTACTACAGATTAGGCTTCTTTTTCAATTTTTAAAGTTTCATCTTGGTTTCAACAAAGTTTGTTAACCTGCTCTTTTAACAAACATAACAATAATTGATTATAAAGTTACAATATAGCATTCAATAAATACGTTATTGAGTGGCTTAGTACCATCAATAATTATATTTAAATGGTTCCTAAAGCATTGATTAAAATATTTGATTTTTTCTTTAGGCATCATCTAAATTTTGGATAGTTTTAGTGCTAATGTAGTTGGACCGTTCCACAAATTTGATCAAACATTTGGTTTGAGAGGAATCCCAATTTGTGGTTGATACAAATGAAACTGTAAATTACCAGGTAAAGGTTTTTATATCAAAAGTGTAGGGAAAGAGGCATCATACAACAGCTTCATATTCAATGGCCATTAAGTTAACAACAAGCATGAATTTATTAATATGATCCTTAGTGGTTCCCCCAACATTTTTATTAAATTTTGGGAGAAACCTTTCTAGGTTCTTAGGTAGTTCAAGTATTGGCCTAGGAACATTAACTACTCCCAACATTTTCCAAGTTCTTAGTGGCATGACTATGTGTGGACTAAGGGTTAAGGATGAAGAATCAGATCTTAAAGAATGGATAGCAGGAATACTAGGAGGTAACAGAGGAGTAGTAGCTAAGACTTCTTCTTCAGGAACTGGCTCATCTAGCTTAAGAAATGTATGATGAGTTTTCACTTTCAAATGCCTATGTCTGGTAGAATTAGGATATTTGATAGGTGAGTGACCAAAATTCTTGCTTTTAGTGTTGGGTGTGGAGCCTGATTATCTTCTGTATTCAAAGGTCTCAATCGGATGTATATCTCAAGAAGACTGTACAACCCTCCACACGGGGGTTCAGGGGGGCCAATCCGCCGTGGCTGGGGGGGTTCAGGGGCCAGCAATCCCCCAGTGAGGGTTCGGTGGTAGTGCCTCCGAAGCTAAAAATAGATGTAAAATTGCCTTGTAAAAGTCTAGTAATTTCTAGTCAATCTGGGCCTTTCATTAAGCAGATGTTATGAAACCATCTCAAGAGAAGATAGAAAGATAAGTCAATGCCTTAGAATTCAGCCTCTTTGAGGGGGCAACCTCCTTTACATTACATAAATGAACAATTCTTGGATGATACAAATGAAAATACCTCCTTTCTATATATAGGAGTCTAAGGGGTCATAATATAATTAGAGACGACATAAAAATAATAATGTAAGGGCACAATAATAACAATAGTGGGCTTCTGTCACGCGGAAAGAGTCAATCTTGTGGACAAGATAGACCTTCCTAGAATCTAAAGAAGACCTAATGACAAGCAAACCAACCAGACACTATCTTTCTCTAAATGTGCTTTTATAAATAATGGAAAACAAGTGTGTTTAAGGCCTACCTTATGTCCAACGCAAGTTTGGGGATGCCATCGCTCCCTCGATCCAAATGAGTTCCTTTGTTGCAAACCTGCAAACACAAACAAGGCAAACAATTAAATAGCACCTGAAAAACCAGTATTATAAAACATATTTAACATGAAAGTCAAGGAGTCCATGAAACAAATAACATGAGATACTTGTTGAGAAAAATGAGTTTGATTGTATTAATTCAAAAGAGAAGAACTTTACAACCTTTGCCTTGAGATGTACAAGCTCCTCCCAGGGTCCAACAAGAAGTCTCCTCTACTTTGACAAGCTTCATTCACTCCCTAATGAGACCAAAAAGGTATGTGATCTCTCCTCTTAAGCTCAAATAGGAAGTCTTGATTTCACTAGCATTTACCCTCAAAAGTTCAGCTTCTAACTTTCCTGGCCACTGACCCAATGCCTTAATTTATAGTGCAATGGAGATCAGTTACCAGCTCCTCCTTCAAAGGGATAGATTCCTCCTTCAAAGGGATAGCTCCTCTCAACAATGGATTAGTTCCTCCTTCTATGGGATGCATGAACCACTTGGAGCGAACAATCCACGTAACAAATGCTTCTAGAAAACTCTAGAATTAACCCAAGATGAGTTTTTTAAGATAAATATTGCGCCTTTTGAATTTTACAGGGGTACACACCCTCCCCTTTACATACAGAGCGTATAAGTACACAGATACCTTGAACAAAAGGTGCGGGTCCGCAGGCAAAAGTAAGAGAAAGTGCGGAACCAGAGTTACATTGCTTTTTTGATGTCTTTCTCTCTTTTCTCAAGCTTGTTTTGAAGAGCTGAGGTTTAAGACTTGCTTAGGAAGCTGGTATAGATGATGATAGGCCTACACCGACTGCAAATAATCAAGGTGACGATATTTTTGTGTAACAGAGCTGGCATAGCTACCAAGAATCGGTAAATGGAAGAGAGAAAATGCTAGATTGGGAACGACTTTGGTCGGATCTGATGCAGGAGGAAATAAGGAGAAGCACCAGAGATGGTTCTTCATCCAAGGAGGATGAAAAAATTGTGCCTCAGCAAGTAAGGAAAAGAAAGGGAAGGAGAAGGATTCTCATCCCAAATTGAATTATTCCCATGGTGGGAAAAAGTTTGACAAATCAAAAGTGCAATGTTTTCATTGTCATGAGGTGGGCCATTTTGCTACAAATTGTCCATTGAAGAAATCCAAGAAGGGATCCAAGGAAGGATCAGACGGTGAGGCACTGGCCTCACAGTTCGAGTTGGATTTCACCCTCATCGCATGCATGGTTTCATCCATGGTGGGATGTGGTTGGTTTCTTGATAGTGGAGCTCCATTCCACATGGCCGGCATAAGAGTTTGTTCAGTACCTTAGAGGCGAAAGATGTCTAGATACTCATAGAGATGGGTAATGATGAAAAGTATAATGTCTGAGGAGTAGGCACAGTTGTTTTTCAGAGGGAGCATGGATCTCGCATTACCTTAACAGATGTGAAATATGTTCCAGGACTGGGGAAAAACTTGGTATCGATTGCAATGCTAGAAGACAAAGGCTATGACATAGTCTTCAGTAAGGGAAAGGTTTTCCTTAGACACATTACCACGAGACAGGTGAAGCAAATAGGTTCACGAGTCAAGAACTTGTATGATCTTAAGGTTCAAGATGCATGCAAAGCCTTGAAGAGCAAGGCAACTGTTGGAGACTTGGTGGTTGAGAGGGAGAGTACATTACCTCTCAACATGTAGCGCCAGAAGAAGTCTTAGACAATTGTGAAGGAGCCACAATTGGTGAAGCATATTCAGGAGGTTATGGAGCAGCCACAACTGGAGAAGCTGAGAGGAGATCGATTGGAGGCATCCACTCATGCAGAGACCTCCAGTAGGGGGAAATTTCGAGCTAAGTGGGAAGAGGGATCACATGCATCCATACCTCCAGGTAGGAGGTGGGGCGATGTGGAGTGATAGTCCCAAGAAGGTTGGAATAGGGACAAGATCATTGAGGTACCCAACCTCTTTGATTAGACCTTGCTACGGGAGCCCGGACGAGGAGTAGCAGGACTGGCTGAGTGGGTAGAGGAAGATGCAGATGGAGCGACAGAGGAAGCTTCAGCATCAAAGGGCGTTTCTAACCCAACAGGGAGGTCAGTTGGGAGATCAATTACTTACTTCTCAGTAACTAAGTTGCAGTGCAGCAGTGGGCAGCACGATGCAACATGATGAGGGGAGGTGTAGTGCAGATGCAGTGTTGGGAGATAGGACCAGCAGGTAGCACGGATGCAGCAGCAGGAATTAGTGTGATTGATGCAGTTATAGATCAAAGTGACAGAGGCTAGAGCAGACAGATACTGAATAGCACAGAGGTGCATAGTTTTCAGTCAACAGAGGTAATAACAGTCAAAGACTTTGATGACAAAGGCATCATTCTGATTCAGGTTGGATTTTTTTTTGTTTCTAGAGTTGTTGAAGCAACAACATTTGAGAGAAATATTGCATGTAGAACATTCCAAAGGTTCAGGATTGGGTTCGATTTGAATGCCTTTCTTATTGAGAAGGAGTGTTGAAAATAACAAGACATGCTAAAAATAGAAATGTTATAAATAGAATTACTATAAACAACATTTCAGGTACCAATGTTGGAAATACCAAAAAGGAATGATAAAATAGAAATGCTAAAAATAGCATTTCAGGATAGATTCCAATTTTAGTTAGTCCCTGAACTAAAATTGAGGATTAAAATTCGAATTTGAGCTCAGCAATTGTTTGTAAAATAGTTAATTAATTCATCTTGAGTTAATTAGTTGTAGAAAATGAAACATGAAGTCTATGCGAAGACATGCAACAGTTATCCCTTCAATTGAGGAAGTTATCCCTTAATTAAGGAGATCATGATGAGTTGTACTTTGAGTTGTAATTAGTTAACTCAATTAACTGAGTTAAGTCCAGTTAGATTAGTTCCAATAGTTTGTGCAAGTGATTGTGAGTTCAGTTAGTTAATGCATGCATGCATGTAATTGTTGCACTTCAGATAACTTAATATTCTCTCATAAATAACACATGCATGTCAGTTTAGATAGAGACCGAGTTGAGATCAAAGGAAGGGACAATGTACTATCAGTTGGAGGAATTTTCTTATATAGGAAACTCATCCATGCATACGGAATTATCTCCTTCAGGATTGTGCAATTATTTCAGAGGTCAATGTTGTGTGTGAGGTGAGAATCACACAGGTTGCAGCTGGAGGACCCATGAGAAACTACACAAGGAAATAGGAGGCTTGGAGGACTGAAGGAAGGCAAATGTGTTGTCTATTATGTCTATGAGTAGCAATGAGGGATTGTACTGAGAGCTGGATAGCTTGAGAGATAAAGCTTTGTGTAATCCTGAGATATTTTCACTTGTATGATAATATATATAGTGGGGTTTTTAGCTGAGGCTTTCCCTAGAGTATTCTTCTTTGTTTCATGTCTATGATGTCTTCTTCTCTGTTATATGTGTTCTGATTGATCTTGCTCAAATTGATTAAGCTTTCGCAAAGTTTTATAGTAGAAGTAGATCGAGTATTTTGCTTTAGTACATTGCATTATCAGGTGATCTACAGTGAGAATTTCTACATGGTATCAAAGCTAACTGATTTGTAGAATTTATACATGGTATCAGAGCTACCTGATTTGTAGAAATTTTTGCAAAAACATATTCTGGAGATTCCTCTTTTATAAGCTTCCAAATGTTGTTTTATTATTTACCATGGATAAGAGTTTGAATCCTGTCTTATCCTACCTTGGAGTCTTCACCTTTTGTCCCTTGAGCTCGTCCTCCCATCATATGTGGATCTCAAGCCTATAATGGTAAATCCTAAACTACCATCCTTCTCCTATATGTTTACTACCATCCATAGCATCAGGGTTGGCTTTTGGAGACTAATATTTCCCTCATGTTGTTTCTTTGAACATAGAGGATTCATCATATCTTCATGCATTAGGGTTTATCTTGAAGTGTGATTTTTAAAAAGGAAGGACAAGTCAACCTGGGGAGACATCTACAAAGTCAACACCTATTTATGGTTGTAAAATCTCTCCTATATCTAATAATACAAAGAGTATATTATTTTCCTATACTTGTTGTGTTAGGTTTACACTCATGTATTTCAATGCCATGCTGATTCATTCAATATAGATGTTATATTATGCTACATAGGTGTTATGGATACTTTTCTTGTTTTAGTTGTGTCTGTAGGTTCTATGTATAACACTTGGAGCTACAATTGGAGCTTACAAGTGAGGAGTAAAGGGAAGCTTGCTAAAAAATTTAGGTAGGATTCACTTCCATACTCTAATATATCTAAGGAAAACTCTATGTTCTTTTCCTTTTGTTGTTCTATACTAGACCACTAAGTCTAGAGAATTCACCTTTGTCCGCAATTGTAAATTCTGCATAGCAAATAGACGACTCCACTAGGGATCGATTCTTCCCTTAGTGGTTTCCTTGAACTTAGCACCTTTTCACCTCTTAAAGCGACCTTGAATGACTCATTCAGACATATTTTTTAGCTTGGTTTTGTTTCTTGTGTTGATTTTTGAATGAAACTTCTACAGCTCATTCCCTGTTCTAAGAAAAGCACTTCAACACACTTTTCCCTTCACTGTGCCTGCATTGTAATGCACTTGATCTAGTGCTATAGTGCACTAATGTCCCTATTTCACCTGCACTAATCCTCTAGAATCCAAAAAAAAATCATTTATTTTCCTTTCTATTTGTTCTTCTTTGGTCCAAAAAGTTTTCTTGAGACTCTGAGTTTGACATTGCGACTCCCTCCTCCCACATCTTTCCAAGCAACCAACCAACTGAGATAAACATGTGATGAGATGCCACTATGATATGATTTGACCTCCTAAGTCACGTTAAGGAAGTAGAACCAACGGAAACACACCATATAGACATTAATCATCAGCTACAAGACCATCATGAACCAATTCAATACTTTAGACAGCTTGCCTTCAAGTCCCACTAAAATTTTGGACAACTTAAGCTTTAGTCGCTCCCATTATATAAGCATGAGGGCGATCGGAAACCTAAATTTTCTCACACGGGCTTTCCTGCTAGCGACTAGAGACCAAAAATGTCAATGCTATGCCAATGACTTTAGGATTTGAGCCACTTTTTCAGTCCCAGAGCCCAGGTCATTGCCTATAATTGAACCATCTCTTCAAATCAGTAAAATAACATGGAAATGATAGTATTAAATCAAATACTTTTTCAGGGCCTTGACTAGACCCCTACTAGCGATGACAATCATTTCATCAAACATATTGCAAGTGTATGATCTATAGGTGTAATTAATATTTCTAAGCATAGGGATCTCATACTTAGCTGAGAATCGCTAAGAACCATTGATGCCTCAGTAAATCAACCTCCATTCCATCCATTAGGTCATATATATATTGATCATTCAATTACAAGCAAAAACATGATGACAACCACACATGGTTACTATCATAAAACACATACATAACTAGCATAATAGGGACAGAAATATCAATAAAATCACCACCATATACACCACATATAATCCATCATGATACTCATAGAAATACCAGGATAAATAACCTTTCATTAATGATGAAAATCCAAACCCAGGATGCGACTTCAACGTTCCACCCAACAATAGAATGGTTGAGCCAAATCTCTCTTTAGTGATTCACCCTTTTACCATATTTCAAGCATGAATGTGGGATATCATAGAAAACAACAATCAAAACTCATCCAGGGCTTCCATATGTTATCCTCTTAAACCCATCAAATAGTGATTCCACCTCAAGGTCGGAAATCACAAAACCATCATCAGATTGGTCTCCATCCACGCCTTCCAAGGACTCCAAAGCATTTGTTCAGCCAAGGCTTCCAGGACTAGTAACTCAACCCACAACTTATTCATGGCTTCTAGAGCATTTTTCCAACCAAGGCTTCCAGGAGTAGTAACTAAACCCGCCTATGGCTTCCGAAGTGTTTTTCCAACCAAGGCTTCAAGGACTAGTAACTCAACCCAAGTTGTTACAAGGCTTCCAAAGCGTTTCTCCAGCCAAGGCTTCCAGGACTGGTAACTCAATCCAAGCTAACGAAACATGAGAACCAACCAAAAAAAAACAATGAAATTAACCCACAATCACCATGGCTATCTAGGAAATGGAAATGTTAGGGAATCCACTATCAATCTCGACCATCCTCCATGCCAATGAAAAATCAAAACCAAAAATCCACATGCATATGCCATGCATGCCAAAACTAGTGAAGAAATCATACATGTAATTTGGTACCTACAAGAAAATATGATTTAGCAATCTTGATGCCTTCTTGTGCTTTCCTACTCTTTTGTTTCCTTCTTGCTCCAAAAAGACAAGTTTTCCATACCCTCCAAGAGTGCTCCAAGAAACTCTAATTCTCCAAGAGTATGAGAGAGAGAGAGAATAATGAGAGAGATCCAAAACTAAACTAAAAAAAGGTTACCAATTAATCCTTAGAAGCCTTTTTATTAATGAGGCCTCTATTTTCTTCATTTTCCATTATTTTCCATCAATTTCCTCCTCACATGCAACCTGTGACCTTTCACCTCCCTTTTCTCCTAATTTCCATTATTTTCATAAATAAATCCCAAAAACGCCATTTTTCCTTTCCAATTTCCTTAGCCATAAACAATTACAAGTGATCCCCATCACTAGGATTATGCCCAACATTTAGCTTGGAATAAGTGTCCATCATCCATGGTTATAATTTTTCCTTTATTTAATTTTATTAAATGGAATTTTCACCAGGGTTGTGACAGAACCCTCCCCCTTGGGGGAACACCGTCCTTGGTGTTAAACAACAATTATAACCACAAAACTGTTGTAAGCAAAATATATACTTTTGATGGAGCTTTATAACTTAGCTCAATGCAGTATTTACAATGATCACCCCATTGAAAAGAAAACCAACATAACAACATAATAACATGAAATAGAACAACATACCGCATAGTGCAGCTTTATAACACAACTCGTGGCAGTATTTGCATCCATATACATATGCACATAAACCAACATCATCAAAACATATACCAAAACACACACCAAATCATATACTAAAACACCAAGCCAAAATTGCTTTGCCTCACCGAAAAACAGGGAAGGATACATAACCCGCATCTGATCCTCCATATCCCATGTAGCTTCATCAGGCCAAAAGTGCTTCCATTGCACCTTAACTTGCTCGATTTCTCGGTTCTAGAGGACAACCACCTTTTTATGCAATATACATTGAGGCTCTAGCTATAATTCTCCATCTAATCCCACTTGCAATATAGACCTGTCAATCACATGATCAACATCCTTAACATACTTATTAAGCAAAGACACATGGAAAACATCATGGACTTTCACTATCGGAGGCAGTGCAAGTCTTTAAGCTAGTGGCCCAATCCTTTCAATGATATTGAAGGGTCCACAAAATCGTGGTGCCAACTTGGCTCATGATCTAATCCACAAGGAGATCTTCTTCAGTTTGATGTGCAAGTACACTTGTTCCCCAACCTAGAACTCTTTGAACAACATGTTCCTATCTGCATAACTCTTCCTCATATCTTGTGCTTCCTTTAGATTCTTTTTAATCACCTGTATTTCCTGTTCCAAGTCCACCAACATATCTAGTCCAATCAATACCCTACTAAGTGGATCACTCCAACTAATGGGAGTTTTGCAACTCCACCCATTCAATGCCTCAAAAGGACTCATCCTCAATGATTCTTGATAATCATTGTTGTATGAAAAATTAACCATCAGAAGATACTCTTCCCACTTTCATTGTTGATGCATCACATATATCTTCAACATGTCCTCCAATATCATGTTGACCCTCTCTATATGTCCATCTCTATGTCGATGATAAGTCATACTAAAGGCCAACTCTATGCCCAAACCTGCAAAAAACTCCTTCCAAAACTTGGAAGTGAACTTTGCATCCTGGTTTGAGACATTCTTCTTCGAGACACCATGAAATTTGATGACATCTCAGATAAATACTTGTGGTACATCACTAGTTTAGAATGTAGACTTCACCGAAAGGAAATGTGCAACCTTTTTTAACATGTCCACAATAACCATAATGGAATCATGTTGTCTCACTATCTTCGGAAAACCTGTAATGGAATCCATGGAAATAACCTCCCATTTCTACTCTAGGATCCCAATCAGCTGTAGCAGTCCACCTGGATGCTTACATTCTGCTTT
Organism: Pinus taeda; assembly: GCA_000404065.3. Taxonomy (NCBI): domain Eukaryota; kingdom Viridiplantae; phylum Streptophyta; class Pinopsida; order Pinales; family Pinaceae; genus Pinus; species Pinus taeda. The sequence goes on along the minus strand of APFE030162371.1, from coordinate 61,199 downwards.
CACTCGCTAACAATCAAAACATCTAGCCACAAACTCTGCAAGATCCCTCTTCAGATTCGGCCAATAATAAAATATCTTCACAACTATCAGTGTCTTTTTATGCCCAAGGTGACCCGAATATGGTTTCGCATGAAACTCCCTAAATATCACCTTCTTGAGCTCACTGTTATCAGGTACATATATCCTATCTTGGAACTTGACCAACCCATCTATTGTAAGACAATAATCTATACCCTGTGCACCTATGCCTATACTTGTACCTGTATCACTACCTGTACCTATACCTATCCCATCACATGTACATGTACCTATACCTATGCTCTATTGTAACTTGTGCACAATATCCATATATCTAACATCCAGCTAACCTATCCATAAAGATCCTATCCTGTAAGTGTGTCCCATAGGAGTTCATAGTTGCTAAGTGATTGACATGTACTCGTCTGTTGAGAGCATCTACCACCCTGTTCTATGTACCTTTGATATATCTGATTTCAAAATCAAATTCATTGATCATGTCCAACCATCTAGCCTACAAGGCGTTCCGATTTGGCTAGTCAAACAAATACCTCAACCGAATTTGATCATCATAAGTACAAACCTCCTGCCAATAAGATAGTGTATCCACATCTTCAATGCATGTATTATTGCTACCAACTCAATATCATGTGTCGAGTAGTTCTTCCCGTGCTCATTTAGTTTCTAGGAATCATAACATACCACGTGTCCATCCTGCATAAGCACTCCACTAAACCCTCTCTTGCAAGAATTTGTGCATACCACAAACTCTTTGTCTGAATCTATAATTTGTAGCATTGGTGAGTGTGTCAACAGTTGCTTGAGCTGCTCAAAACTAGCCTCACACTCCTCTATACATTCAAACTTCTTTCCTTTCCTTTATAACGATGTGATAGGATAAGCAACCTATGAGAATTTTTCTGATGAACCTCCTATAATAACCTACCAAACCCGTGAAGGATCTCACCTCATCCACACTCTTAAGAGCTACCCACTCCATGATGGCCCTTACCTTCTCTGGATCTACTACAATGCCCTCCTTGGAGAAAACATGCCCCAAGTAATGTACCTCAGTTTGAAAGAAACTACACTTTCTAAGCTTAGCATACAACTGATGCTCTCTCAACAACCTCAACACTTCTGCTAAGTGCTTGGCATGCTCTTCCTCTTTTTTTGAATATATCAATATATCATCAATGAACACAATAACAAACTTATCCAAATATGGATGCAACACACTATTCATCAAACACATAAATGTAGCTGGAGCATTAGTTAAGCCAAATGGAACAACAACGAACTCATAATGCCCATACTTGGTCCTGAACGTAGTCTTGTAAATGTCCTCCTCTTTGATGCGTACCTGATGGTATTTGAATCTCAAGTCAATCTTGAAGAACACTATTGCTCGCTTCACCTGATCGAACAAGTCATCAATCCTCAGCAAAGGGTACCTATTCTTAATAGTCATTCTATTCAAATACCTGTAGTCAATGCATAATCTAAGAGCCCCATCATTCTTCTTCACAAATAATACCAGTGCGCCCAATGGTGATACACTAGGCCTAATGTACCCCTTGTCCAACATTTCCTTCAACTGCAACTTTAACTCAACCAACTCAAGTATGCTCATCCTGTAAGTTGCTTTTGATGTTGGAGCTTCCCCTGGCACTAACTCAATAGAATAGTCTACCTCCCTATGAGGTGGAAAATCTGAAATTTCCTCAGAAATACATCTTTTAACTACTATAAAAATGGGTACCTGCTCAACACATCCATACCCTCAACTTCCTTACCCTTATCACTAGAAATGTGCATTGTGAATAACTTACATCTTTCCCTACGCCTATGTTTTTCTTGCATAGCTCTCACCATCTTAAATGATGCATCTTTCTTCTTACCCTGTAAGACTCTTAGTTCTCCATTGTCATCAACGCACTCAATAGCTTTATCATAGCAATCTACCTTGGTTCTATCAAGATACAACCAGTCCATGTCCAACAACATACTGTATGAACCCAACGGTAATACATTCAAATGTGTTGCAGTAGGCATACCCTTCAAATAAAATGCATAAACTCTTACCCAATGATGAAATCATTTCTTCATACCTATAGACAATTGCGCTAACCAATATTCTGTATCAAATTCCTTACTAAAGCCACACTTATCCACCAAGTCAGGACTAAGATAGCTATAATTAGATCTAGGGTCAATCAAAATAGAAATAATTTGATCACAAATCTTACCATCCATCTCAATGATAAATATGTGATGCTCTGCCTGTTTTTTTATCCAATGTGACATAGATACATGGAATACTCTCACCAACATCCCTAACAGTCTATGCCTCTTGCACACTGTATATCTAAGGTCTACCACCCTGATTCTATGAACAATCTCTCATGCGATGGTCTTCGCCACAAGTACACCGTTCTATAGGCTTCTAGCATGTCTCCTTGCTATGTTCTCCTGATCGTAATTAATTTCCCCTATCTAATGCATTGAACCTATTAGATGGTGCAACATTCTCTTTCTTACCTAAATCTTGTGGTCTTACCCACTTCTTCTCCCATTTCCTTTTGTTCCTAGCATTGCCTTTCCATACTGGCTTCGTCTCAAACTTGTTCCTCAATTTTTCATAGCAGTGTTTTAGCTTCTGGACTACCTCCTCCAATGATCTAGGCTCATCAAAATCGATCCTATCTTTTAATTCATCCATTAATCCACTAACAAATCTATGAATCTTAGCCTTCTCCCCTTTGAGGTAAGGCACATACCTCGACAGCTCCAAGAACCTTCTAGTGTATTCATCATCTTTCATGGATCCCATCTTTAGCTCATAGAATTCCTTTGCTTTGTCATCAAAGTATCTCTTTGATATGTACTTCTTCTTGAATAGCCACTTGAATTAACTCCACGTAAAATCTTCCTCATTTATACCTCTGACATTTTTCACATCGTCCCACCAAATTTCTACTTTTCTTCTGAGACTGAAAGTAGCCACTCTAGCTTTCATGTTCTCTGAATATTCATGCAACCTGAAGAACTTCTTTATGCCTAGAAACCATGCCTCTGCATCTTGTGATTTATTTACCTCTCCATCAAAGGTAGGTGGCTTCTTGTTCCTAAAATCATCTGGAAAATACCCCTTATCAATCCTCATGTAAGGATGATATTGATGATGATCATAGTGCTTATATGAATCAAAACTGGAATTATACTTGTATCTATCCCCTCTCCTATCTATATTTTCCAACAATCTGCCATCTCTGGTTGTGTCATCTATATATAATATGTGACCACCATGCGATCTACTACCATATGCCCCATTAGTCCTATCCTCCTGCTCATGGTTGATCCAAAGCGGTCCCTGTCATTGTAAATGTGACAAACTCTGAAGTATGACTACATATACCTCTGCTAAATTTTCTTGTTCCTGTATGATTCTATCATTATCTACCTTACAACTCCTTATTTATTCCTTTAAACTTCTTAATGTAACTACCAAATCAAAAGAGTTCCTAACACCATACTCCTCTTCGGCTTCATAGGGAGAGTCTTTGTAGTCAACCATCTTGCTAGCCATTTTATATTTCTTCCTACAAGGTGTGTCATGTCAGCTAAATCAAATCACAATAAACCAATGTACCTTAGTATAGATCAGGGAGGATACTTGGTCTGTAAGATCAACAAATAAACATGATACATGTATAACATAATCATGATAGCATATAGAAACATGAACCATAAGCATATGACCATGCAAACGTCATTCTAGCTAGGGTGCAGTCGTGAATGCATGACCTCAACAACAACACACACCACAACCTCATGCATGACAACCACCTTCATTACGTCACTATACACTTGACCACATGCAACCATGAACATGCATAATCGATGCATAACCATCCACACATATGAAAAAACACATATGATCAAGTATGGATGCACGATACTTGAAATCAAACCTGCAATACTGATAAATGCAACTCAGCATACAAGAATGTAACCAATCATGCAAGAATGTAACCAAGAATACTACAAAGATACATGTAAGTGACATAAATCAATATGTAACCAGCTGTACACCCATGATGATGCATTCCTCAAAAAAACATCAAGTTTCACAGACGACATCACTTCAACAATGAAAAACATCATGCAAATGCAACAAGCACATGAAATGCAAGTGTGAGAGACACACATGAAATAGACATGCATGCATGACCAACTCATAGCCCATCCAGTATGAGAGGTGAACCATTCTTTGATACCACTCTATAACTCCCTCCTCCCACATCTACCCAAGCAACCCTCCACTTGAGGTAAACGTGCGATGAGAAGCCACTATGATATTATTCAACCTTCTAAGTCACTTTAAGGAAGTGCAACCGATGAAAACACACCATACAGACATTAATCATTAGCTACAGGACCCTCAGGAACCAATCCAATACTTTAGACAACTTGTCTTTGGGTCCCACTAAAATTTTGGACAACTTAAGCTTTAGTTTCTCCAATGCTATAGGCATGAGGGCGACCAAAAACCCAAAGTTTCTCTCACAAGCTTGCCTACTGGCGACCAAAGACCAAAATTGTCAGTGCTATGCTAGTGACTCCAAGATTTGAGCCACATTTTCAGGACTAGAGGCCAGGTCACTACACAGAATTGAACCATCTCTTTAAATCAGTAAATTAACATGGAAATGAGAGTACTAAAGCAAATACTTGTTCAAGACCTTAAAAGAACCCCTACTAGCCATGACAAGCATTTCGTCAAACATATTGCAAGTGTGTAATCTACAGGTGTAATTAACAGTGTTGAGCATAGGGGCCTCAACACATCAACTTACATTCCATCCATTAGGTCATAGATACATTGATCATTCAATTACAAGTAAAAACATGATGAGAGCCACATCGATGTTGTCATAGAACACTTACATAATAGGGACATAAATTTCATTAAATCACCACCATATATACCACATATAATCCATCATGACACTCATAGAAGTACCAGGAGAAATAACCTTTCATTAATGATGAAAAATCCAAACTCGAGATGGGACTTGCACGTTCCACCCGACCGTAGAATGGCTTAGCCAAATATATCTTTAGCTATTCCCCCAGATTTCTAGAACCAACGCAGGTGCAAAGGTCAGCAACCTGTTGGTGACCAACGCAAGCCATAGTAGAGAAACCTGCTAGTGAACACACCTTGGCAGGCTTACAAGGAGAGTTGGTCCTTAAAATGGCTTAGATGAAGCAGTTTAGGGTTGAAACTCTAGGAAATGAAAATTACTTTCTTGGGGCTTTGTGCAAGATGGTGACAAGGTGGAATAGGATGTTTACCAATCCCATTAGGAGGCTTACTGATCAGATACAAAAAAATGGCCTATAACAGAATTCCCCCTAAATCACAAATTCAAAGATGATGAATAATGACTGAAGTGCTTTACCTTTTGACAAGTAGGGATCAAGGAAAACCGGTGAGCTTAATCTGTTACAATACATTTACAAAATGACATCTTTGTTTTCTTAGGAAGGAATAACCATACTCATCTCATAAGCTAACATAACATGTATAATGATCAAAAGGCTTGTCCACATATGCAACTAGTGGACCTATGACTAGATGAATGTCTATATGATCATGACCATCATACATTGTGATCTTTGTATAATCTTGAAATCGTAGGCTGGATGGAAGAAACTAGATCTGGGGTCTTCTATCTCGTTCACACGACCAACCATTGTATGAGTCTAACCATGTGAATCAATGAGTTAGAGTTGAAAATGGTAGGCACCATCTAATTATTGACCAATGATGTATGTCATTAACAGATGCAAGATAAACCATTGATGATGTTAATGGCTCTCAAGGTACTCAAGTACAATCTGTATCGTGTGAATAAATGAGTTGATGTCGAACACCACACAGAATATTTTGGTCGAAGGCTAGTGATTTAAACCTATCACCGATAGTGAGGAAACTTTCCATTGATGTATTCAAGAACAAAGTACTAGAGGTGCATTTCTAAGTAAATTTCTTGGATGATGTGTGTCAACAAGAAGCAACCCATCGCAGGAGGGCCTTGATGTGTCTCCCATCAATGACATGAAAAGGTATCATGATTGAGATACAATGATCATAATGATGTTGATATGGAACTAGATCAAGAAAGGTAGAAATGAAATGAAGGCTTAAGAGTATTGTAGTAGATATCAACTGAATGAATTCTCTTTAACACACTGGCGACACTGAATCAAGTTGCCATCATTGACCCAAAAATGAAATGGGGGATTTGAATATGGTATGATAACCAAAAGACAGGTAGATTACCCAACCCAACAACCACAAAGATGAAGTGGAATAGTGTCGAGTTCAAGAGCAACTCGCTACCATTAGAAAAATGGAATACCTTATTTTCCAATTTCCCCAACCATACCGGTCAATACCTTATTATTTTTTAACAAACTTGAGGAGGATAACATATGCTTGATCTATAAGTTCATCCTTCATATGAATCACTCTGAGTATATTTAAAGAACCATGAAAAGGAGTGGTTCGTCCTTGTCATGTTCGACAAGTCCATCACCGTTTAATGTTTTAATGAGTCCAGTGAAGGTAAAACTCGACATCTTTTTCATGTTTAGAGATTTTTAAAAAGAGGAAAAAAAGAAAACTCCAGATGTTCCTTTTTGTAGGTAGTCCCTTAAGTCTGAAAAGGTAGAAAACAATACCCAAGAGAACCTCATATCCATGTTAGACTAAGGTATTTCTTTTTTGAAGTTAGTCTATCTCAGTCTGGAAAAGGGTTAAACTTATATTGAGTAGATGTCTTTTCATTTACTTTTACGAGTTCAAAAAGACAAATTCTCGACAATCTTTTCATATTTTGAGAGTCTGAAAAGAGTTTAAAAAGAGATAAAAGAGTACTCTATGGTCAAAGTAGCCTATTCAAACATAATCAAAACCTCCTAACAGTTGTCGACCTACTCAAAACACCACAAGAAGGATTAAACATACTTGTTTCATAGCAAAAATGAAGCATATCTAGGTCAAAACACTAAAAAGGGATAAAAAATGAGAAAATGACCATAAATATTCGAAATGACTTGTCATTTTTACCATTTCACATTTTGCCTTCAACAGTGAGTATTTGGATCCTTTATGCCCTCAATCTTCTACAGCTAATTGCAGCCAATCCAAGGAACTATTTCAAGTGTTGTCGCTTCCAGGTAGGAACTGAAACCTTCTCTATCTTTCTACGGTCCCTTTTTGTGTTTTCATGCAAAATTTTTAAGATTTTGAGGTCCCTGGGGTTCATTAAAAATGCCTTGGGACCAACACAACCCCCTGTGTCAAAAATTATGTTGCACCTAGGCAGAGGAACATTGCAGGTAGAGGTCCAATGCTCTAGTAAATATTTATGGGGTGTGTTGGGCACAATTTTCTGAGTTGTTTTTCATTTTTGCCTAAACTTTTGTCAAGTTTTTTGCATGGGAAAGAGCCTAGTGAATCCTTCGTTGATGTTTCAGGTACCCATTAGCACAAAATGGCATTCATCTGGTGAGAAATAGAACATTAGGAACAAGATTTGAATGAGGCAAATGGTGCTACTACCATCCAAGCACTAAAAAATTGTTGGTTATTGAAATTCTTCTTGCTTCTTGGTATGAGGAAACAAATGGAGTTGTTGAAGTACCTTATCTATTCATGGGATATTCAGGCACAAGCATTTAGGTTTGGGAAGAATCTACTCAAGATAGAGGTAGAGGACATTTACTATCTAACATGATTGTCAAAGTGAGGTGCCACTATAGTGGAGGCGAGATGGTGAAGGACTATATTGCTACCTATTGTAGACCTTGAGCCCTTCCTACTAGGTATGGAAATATTAGAATAAAGGATATAACCCAACTACCATTGAGAATGATTTTGTTCATTATTGCAATATTAGAGGAAGCTCAACATTACATGTAGCAAGCAGATCTTACATGTAGTATGGGATAGAGTGTCTAGAGCCAATGGTCTTCAACTGGAGTGAGGGTGCCTTGGTCAATTTTAATTAACATCTTACTAAAGAAAAGGAGGGGAATTTGAAGAACTTTGACTATAACATGATCTTAGTCTCTTTTGTTATAGAATGGCTAACACTACTGCAGCCTCCACAAATTGTACTTGAGCACATCGATCTGAGGATCCCACAAATGAGGAGGTGGATATACCACATGAGTCGACATGCAGGCCCATTAGCGATCAAATTTTCACCAGCCTTCTTTAGGTGGCTACGCATGCAGTTCATCATCATTGATGACTATTCTTACACAGGGATGGATTTCCATAATAATCCCGAGCTCGAGTTTCCCGAGGGTGAGCAATTGGATGCTTTAGGTAAGATACTTTGACCATTAAATTTTGAAAGTTTTACGATTCTTTTTGTGTTTTTCTATGTTCCTGAGACTATAATATTATGTTTTCATGCAGATATCGGACCCGTTCAACTAGTGTGTTCTACATATCTCTGTCGCACAAAGAGATAGCCACAGGAGGAGGCAGTGGGACCAATACAGGTCATTGCGGTAGGATGAGAAGCGCTACGAGATCGAGATGTAGTAGAGATCCTAATAGAGGTTGAATTCCACATGGAATAACTGACACACAGGATTGATGAGACCATCGTTAATCAACTTCCATTACAACTTTTGTGACACACAATCAGAGTGCCTAGTCGTATTGGTTGATTACTGCACAAGATAGCTTGTGTAGTATCTTTTTATCATGAGCACCATTGATTTGTCTACTTATATGTTTTGCATATAGTTTTTATATGGACGATGTAGCAATATGTATCTCGGGGCACACATTTTGTAAAAAAAAACTTTTTATATTATATATATATTATTATATATATTAATATATATATATATATATAATTAATTATATATATTATAATTATAATATTAGTGTTTCCTAGTTCGTATTTTGCTTTCAATATGATGTGATGTGAATCGAAAGTTATTTACATTCTTTGCAAATATCATCTAAAACAAAATTAGCTAGAGAATTTACTAATGTGTTCAGATTTCTAGAATTATGTTCATATCACCTAAAATCGAAATGTCTTTTTAGAAGACACACTCAAAACCATGTGAAGGATGGTAGGATTTCCAACTGAATAGATATTTTTTATTTGTAATAATATGAGTTATGATTAAAGCCTACTAAATATACGGTGGATACCATGTGAAATAACATCTTAAATTAGCTCAACCACTGCGTGATCTGAAATGATCATAAGCTAAAACTGATGTAGAATTGATTAGCCATTAATGAATGGATTGTTAACTAAAAGTGCGAAAATCGAGAGAACTATTTGAGAAGAAAGAATTTACAATAGTTGATAAAAACATAAGATGCATAATAGAAGTGAAAATAGCAAAAACACAACAATACTAGACAGCAACGTTGATTACAGATTTTGTCCCTGATGGACTACATCTCCGGGTCCGCTTTCAAGATGGGCGACTGCTTTATTAGGATTGAAACAGAAGAGGTCGATTACATAAATATTTGACCAAAATTAATGTGCATGCAGGCACTTCTGGTCACTGTCAAAGGAGAGCTCTCTGAACCAACTTTCCAATGCTTATCATGGTTCCCAATTCCGACTCTGGATGCTCCTATTACATTGAAAACAAAACTGCCTACAACCTCCAAAATATGCATACAAAAACCAAAATCAATCTCCACTTAAAATCTTTTGGACAACAAAAGTTTAATTAAAAAAATAGTCGATGAGGGTAGAACTCCCTCACTTTCCACCTTGACCTGATGATGTACCAATACATTCGATCAATCACCTGCAAGTGATGACCCTGATGATGCTGACCATGGTACATTTTGAGTTGGTGACCTATTCCCTCCATTTGTAATATGTATAATTTGCGGCGATGGTTAAACAACCTGTTATGAACATGGAAATTGATTTTTTCCATGAATTACCATGAGTTAGTGATTCATAATCATCTTTGAAAACAATCTCTACAGGATATTGTTCAATACCATTGACATGTATTGACAATCTATTTTGTGGAATATCAGAGAATAAAAGATGTTTTTGACATCAAACCAGCTACTTGACTTGACATACTTTCATGTTTCTTGATTACTAAGTGAAATTTCTGCCATAAATCCATAAAACTATAATATGAAAACTGTTGCAACTTAGTTTGATTTTGAAAGTATTTAATTAGTTGTTGATTTGTTTGAATCACTTTCTCTTTATTCATTAAATAATGTTTCCATTGATTAGCACTTTCCCCTAATGCATAAGTTTCCCTTAGACACTTTGACACTACTTTAGAAAAGGCTTTGATATGAAAGAAAATAGGTTTCCTCTCCACTTGAAAAGAGGTTTCCAAATTGTTCGAAACATGAAATGGTGACAAAATATAAGGGAAATTTAACATTGACTTTCCCCAATACTAACCTGTATCCCTGTAACTTTTAATTTCCAAAATTGGACTGAAATGATTCATTCTAACATTAGGAAGAGGAGCTTTAGGCATCAATTGTAATTCATGTTGTATTCCCTGCTTATGAGTAAGATGTTTGGTTTTACATATAACTGAAATAGTTTCTATCTCTTTGATCAAACTATCTTTAAGCTAAGACTCATAACCTGAACAATCATCATGTTGATTCTTATGTTGTTCCTTTACACACGTGATTACAAATATTTTGTTTGAACTTATTAATCACTTCATCTGATTAGCAATAACTAAATTTAAGTGATTTTTCTTTTGATGTGCCCTGACAATAAATTTAACCCCTTATTTCTTAAGGTGAAATTTATGCTCTCTCCTGTAAAATACTGCATCACAATCATAAAGATAAGAAATTCCTAAGACAACTCCATATATGTCTACTAGAACCACATCTAATTCCACTTCATCATTGTAACTAACTATAATGGAAAATCTTTATCGACATTGTTTTGTGACTTTTATCTGAGTTGATTTATTTAGCCATCCTAATGGGTAAGGTCTTGGATGATTCTGTGTTTCCAAACCCAAATTTTTAACTAAATATTCATAGTTCACCTGTGATCCACTATCAAACATTGTATCTATTTTGTATGCTTAGAAATTATCCTTAGGTTAAACAATTCAACTCTTTTATCCTCATTTGAAGGATTTATGTTTGGTGAAGATGAAATAGTTTTCGAACTTGAACCAATATTAGAAGTTTTACCTGTCGTAACCATAGTAATTATCATCCTCTCATCACCTAAATCTGAACCTAGATCTTGCAAGACTGTTGCAATTGCCTTATTTTCATCCTTCTCCTTAAGGAACTTTTTGGGCTTAAGTTTTGGATGAAGTTTCGAACACTTAGATTCATCATGATCGATTCTCTGGAAATGAGAACAAGTAGGTCTTTCCCTCTAAGCTATCAATGATTTCTTTCTCTTCGAATTGTTCTTCCCCTTACTATCATTGGAATCTTTGATTTCCAACTCTTGGATGACTGTGATGAAAACTTGAATGGTCTACCACCTGATTCAATATGTATGGCCTGAACACACACTTCATCAAAATCATCAAGATTAAACATCAATAATATATGCTGCAAATATGAATGTAAATTGTCGATGTATTTTAATAAAGTTTCACGTGTATCCAATGAAATACCAAGTGCCAATGCTTTCTTTCTGAACTCCTGAGTAAACTCCTTAACACTCTGCCCTTTACCTTGCCTCAGATGCTGCCAATCAATAACAACTTGCTACATGTATTCTAAAGGATAGAATTGTTTCCTGGGAGCTTTTAAAAACTTAGACCATGAAGAGATGACTTTTCCTTTACACTTTACATCTATCTGAGTTTTACTTTCCCACAAATCCATACACATTAACCAATATAAAAGCCACAAATAGACCTTGGATAGGCCTTAACTACGGGCGGCTTGCTGATTGGGCGGAGGAGGTTGACCACCCATGTGACTAGGCCATGGTCTAACCCCTAAATACCACCTCCGCAATCTTCTCTAGTAGTTTCGGCTACCATTACTCCGACTGTTCACATGTCTGCTGACTCCTACATGGTTAAGGCTCGCCAGTGCTCTGGTGGTTCTGGTTTGTGGTTACGGTGAACTTTGCGGTGAACTCCAGCGCCATTCATATGTTACAACCCATGCGGTTTCCAAAAATGGAGGTTAACATACCCCGTTACCACTGCTTGTTCACATACCATAGTCAAGGTTAACTCTTTGCTATGGTGACATGTCAACTCCACCCGGTGAACTGCTAACATGATCACATGAATACGGTTTAGCTGCAGTTTAACATCTGGCAGTTTAAGACTGTGAGATGTATTTGCAATGTTTTGTTTATAATTTGAATAGGATGAGACTTAGGTTTTTAGGTTTTAACACATAGTTTTAAATGAAATGAGGTCTGATGGTTTTAGAGCTTAGGTTGTATGGTTAATGTGTATGGATTTGTGGCTTTTATATTGTTTAATGTGCAGTTTCTAATTTGAATACCATGTAACCTTACCCCTAAGGTGGCAGAACATGGTAGGAACAAAAAACAAAACCCAAAAATAAGCTAATTCATGCCAGGTTTAGGCTAGAGTAGTTTGAATGTATGTGTAGGCCTATAAGAGGTAGTTTTTTCTCATTGAAGAGAGGAGAGTGATTTTGGTTTTTGTATGTAGATTCTAGAGGTTAGAGATTGTTTTTGTTTTCAGTGTAACAGGAGCATCTGGAGTTGGAATTTGGAACTGTGATAGGCGTTGGAAAGCTGGTTCAGAGAGCTATCCTTTGATAGTGACCAGAAGTTCTTACATTTGTTAGCACCTAAATCCACCTTAGGCTGAAAGAAGGCAAAATTTAGGGTAACCACAAACCACGCTCAGTCTGGTAGCTAGCCCTACCAGAACAGGAGAGGGCTCTCTCTAAGTCACACTCAGTGAATAAGTGAATGAAAAGGCCTGAGATGACTTATAAAAAACTATTTATCTTAGGCTAGTAAGTGAAAATGAAAATAAGAAGTGATTTTCATGAATGACTATGTTTCTGGGATGTTATGGGACCACTGGACCTCAATGACCAGAGAACTTAATACAAAGGTACGGATTATTTCATGAGGCAAGGAAGGCGGAAAGCATAGCAATTTAGTTTTAAGATATGGCGGAATGGAGAGATTGATTAAGAAGGTGAAAAGGGCATGGACAACATGAATCCTTTTCAACAGAAGAATGAACAATGTACATGAAATTTTCCCACAGGCAGAGCAATAAAAATTGAATTCTACCTTAGCTAACTTAGAAAATTTCAATGGAAATGAATATGAAATGAGCTATGAAACATAAGAGACACATTTGCTACACTCACAACCACATGAATCTTATGAAACAGAGCCACTACCTTTCATTAATCCTCTGTAAAAATATACAATGCAGAAACAGAGTTTCTTTCCCACAGTCTCCCAGAAGTTACAAGCCAACCAACCCTTTGGAAATGGTTTGCATATAATATATAGAATGTGCCATGAAGAGATAGAACACCCAAGGGTTGGGGAGTTACTCGAATCATTACAAATTGAAGGTGGAGAGCCAAACAGCAGCTATAGGTGCAGCGCCACAAACATGACAAATGGCTTGGTGGCTCTTTGCCTCCTTTGCCACTTGGATAACTGACCATCTGGAGTGAAAATACTTATAAAACAACCTTAGGTGCCGAAAAACTAAAGTTCATATGAGTGGGCCCACTTAAAAAAAATCGGGAAGCGAAATTTCGCGAAATAGAGGCATTCTGGCCCTTTTTCCTATATGCGTCGCGCCCCTTTCCTGTATGTGTCATGCCACTTTGAGGAAACTTTTGGAGGCCTTCCCAGTGTCCAAATTGAGCGTAGGATAGCTCGCTGGAAAGGTCTTTGAGTCTACTTTCCAACCCAACCCAAATTTTTGAATTTGGAGCTAATTTGCCCCTCCAAATATTCATTATCCCAAGACTGCTTCCTGTGTGTCAAAATAGGGGCAGTGAGGCCATTTTTGAGTGTATTTTGCCCTTTTGGTGGCCAAGATCTTCTCCAAATTTCTTGCTCCAAGTGCCAGTAATTTTTATTTTTGCATGCCGAATCCAAAAACGCAAACAATTTCTCATTTGGAGCTCCCAATCTTACGCGTCGCGCCGGTGGCGCGGTGCGTATAGAGAAAAAACCTGTTTTTGTGCCAAAAATTTGTCATGTGACCAAAATTGAAGTCCTCTATTAAGTACTATGCTATGCCAAGGAAGCTTCAGCCAAGATTCGAAGCCGATCTTGCTCTTTTTCCTCTTTTGTTGCTCTGGTCAGTTTGGCCTTCAAGCTCCTTATTCAGGCCTTTGTGCTCTTGTTCCGTGCCCTGTAATGACAAGCCATCCTCCTCGGTATGGTTTTGTCTCCATTGGCCTTCTCCAGTAGTCTCTCCAGGTGTCTATTAACCCACTCTAACCAGGTCTCATGGTCATTATTGATCTCTTGCTCCAAGGTAGTGAGCTCAATCCTCCTTTGCTAGGCAGCTTGGCGATGCTCACGAATGTTTTGTAGCTCCCTGATCGCTTGTTGATCCTCAAGCTATTTGTTCCTCTGCTCCAGATATTTCATGTTCCATTTGGCTCTTTCTAAATCAAGGGACAAGGCTTCAATATCTGATTGCTGCTCCTGGATGATCTCTCTAAGCTCTACATTTGTTGGTTCTGTATCTATCTCATCATCATGAAGGAGAACGAATTCAGTCTCTCGTTCACCTGATGGCTCACCTAAAGGCCCCTCCTCATGCATTGGATCCTTACCTCTGTCCTGTTCCTGTGTCGTCGATGCAGGAAGCAAGGCCCCTTCCACCCCAGGTGGAGATAACACTCGCTTTGCTGCTGCAAACAAATGCTTACTGCCTCCCTGATAGGTGATGAATTATGGCACACTAGCAGTCTCATGGCGCTCATCACCTCATAGTCCGATGAATGCTCAGATGCCATGACTTCTATATAAAATAACTTTTAGGACAAGAGGACTGTTGTTTATGAACTATACTTAGGCTGCCTTTTGATGATGGTGAAGTTTGGTGTTGTTTTGATATCCGCCACCAAGGGGAACAATGAAACAAAGGGAGTATTAGGAGGGAAGTAATGTAATGGGAATAGGGGTTGTAGGGAGAATTTTGTTTAGGGATATGTAGGGGTTATGGTTATTTTGATAGGTTAGGGTTTGGGGTTTTTATTGATCAATAGGAGGAGGGGAAAGGGAATATGAGCTTAGTAGTGTTAGGGTAGTGTTAATAGGAAAAATGGCATAGGGGAAGAAGGGAAAAAGATAAGGAAGGGAAAAGGGGACCTTGGCATCAACAACACAACTGCACAACCCTAGCAAAATGGCCCTTTTGTGTTTTCTAGTGTTTGCTTTATACGTTTTGTTGCATTTTAATCAAAGGCATAAAAATCACCATATCTTTATCAAAATTTGATGAGAAAGCCCTGATATAGAGCCTACCTATTGATTTGAGGGGTTTCACAGGAAAATTTAGTCAATTTGGCACATTTTTGGTGCTTTATCTCTGTGCGCCGCGCCCTAGTTATATGCGTCGCGCTCTGGTTATATGCGTCGTGCTCCTCCTCCTGTGCATCGTGCCCTTTTTCAGGTGACTTTTGGAGGCCTTCCCGGTGTCCAAATTTGGTGCAGGATATCTTGTTGGAAAATTATTTGAGTCTTCTTTCCAAACCAAGCATAATTTTTCAATTTTGAGTTCATTTTCCCTGTCAAAAATCAAATCTCCCAAGACTGTTCAAAATGTGCCAAATGAGGCTATCTCAAGGCAGAGTGTTGTTTCAGTCAACTTTGGAAGGTGTTCCTCAACTCCAAATTGAGCTCATGATAGATCATTGGAAATATCTTTGAGTATAGTTACCATTTTATGCATCAAAAAAGTCATTTGGCCAACCAAGCTATGAGAAAAGTTGATTTTACCAAGGTCACTTCAGAGGTGTATCAATTCTCCCAAAGCGATTGTATTTTGACATTTCTCTAAAACCATAATACCTGTGTAATAAGTGAAGGAGGTTTTTCTTCCTTGGTCTGTTGTGGACAAAAACCTCTCTCAGTGTTTCCAAATTTAGCTTTCCTTGCTCAGAAACATTATTTGAGTGAAACCTACCCCGATGTGGGGAACAAGAGATTTTTCGAAATTAAGCGAAATGAAGGGTATAGGGAGCTTCTAAATTCTTCAGGAAATTTTTGGAAGTATGGAGGGATGTTAGGAAGTAGGGGAAAGTAGAATCTCAGAAATTGAGTGAGGGGAAGGGGTCCAAAAAGGCAAAACACAAGCCCAACCTAGAAAATTGCCAAGTTATAGCAAGAAACTAGGGTTTGTGCGAAAATGAGGAATTTGGGGGATCTAAATGATGGGAAGTGTTTTATAAGGTACTTTAAGGATAGGGGAAGGTGTATGAACATTAGGATACAATTTTTTCTGATGATTTGACCGTCCAAGAGAAATTGCCTTCAAAACCCTAGGAGAGGGAGATGACCTTACCTAGGCGCAACTGAAGCATGAACAAGGTGTAAAATGACCCAGTGGAACTTGACATGATAATGAAAACCCTCTGAATGATGGTAGACTCAGCTGAATAGTGACATAGACCGGCATCTGGAAAACTTTGAAAGGAGTGAAAGCAAACCCTAGACCTAATGCCTAGTGACCAAATTTTACTTGAAGACTCACTGAAATGATAAAATTTGACCTTGACACCTTAAAATCACTTGTAAGAGAATGTTTGATCACTGGAGGAAGGCTGCAAAGACTGAAACTAACATTGGCTCCAATGGGGTATGGTAGCTCCAGATCCTTGGAGGTGCCAAGAACTGCAAATCTTTGGGTGAGCAGACAGTGCCTTCGTCCATTGGGCTATGGAGTCAAAACACAGAAACTGACATTATGCATATAGACTCTGACTGAAGACTCAAACCGAAAACCATAATAAAACCAGACATGACTGAATCCTAAGTAACAAATTGGAAAGATGCTCATATTTGAGCTTATTCAGCAAACCTACCCTAATTACTCTTTCCACCACCCGGTCAAGTGAGATGGAACAGCCAATGCAACCAGGTAAGCATTATGGCTGATATTTGATTTCTTCCCAAATTCTTTCTGATGCACTGGAAAAGGGAAGAATCGAAAGGCAACTCCCATGGAAACTTGGAATCAAGTTCACTATTGACAAACTTGCAAAGCATGAATTGGCTGGATGACTTCAAGAATACTGCAAAAGGATCTTCATAAGCATCACCATTGATTTCCATTAACACATTACTGCTCTGGTCCAAGTAATCTTCACAGTTGGATATTAAACTTTTCCTCACATCTGCACTGTCTTTCTCTGATGATTGCAATAAGCGGTCAAAATGATCCTGAATTTCGTGAAGAACCAAACTTTGTTGTTAATTCCAAACAAAACCAAAGCCTCCTTTATCAATCTCCTCATATGACTGCAAACTTTGGTATGGGCTATGAAATGAACAATCTGTTAAACAAGACAATGAAGGTGACCTTTGAAACAAATGATTATTAAAATTCTCTTTTGTCGCATGATTAGCTGATGAAGAAGAATTTTTACAGCAAACCAAGTCTAACACATGAGCAAAAGGATCAGCAAAAACTTGAGGAAACTGCTGTGATGTATCTATTGAAACTGTATGACATCCTATTGGTTGTTCATCCTTTTCGTTAGAGATATTATGAATATTCTGCCTTATAAACTTAAATGCTTCATAGCACAAGGGTACAGAATCCTCTTGCATCATTAAATCATGTATTTCGGCTGCCTCACCTTCATCTGTAATCTGACCTTGAATTGTGTTTGGTGGCTACATATCTGGTTCTGTATCCAAATTGACTCTATCAATCATTTCAGGGGAAGATTTCTTATTAATGACCTGCTCAAAAATTTCGCCATCTATCTCATCCTCAACATTAAAACTCAGAGATTGTTGATTTCCTACAAGCTTTTCATTTGCAGATTTACTACGCAATTCACCCCATAAAAACTAAAATGATTCAAAACATAAAGGTAAGGAATCTTCTTGTATTATTTGATCATATAAGCCAACTTCTATGTCTTCATGTGCAACCTGACTATTAATGGCATTTAGGGGCTGGAACTCTGAATATAAGAAGTCTGGAACAAAGTTTTCATCGCCCTCAAGAGGATCCAAATCAAGATTTGTCAATAGCTGATGTCTGATTGCATGGAAATTTTCTCTAATGAACTGACATGAATCAAAGCACAAAGGAAAAGATCCTTCACTTACTTCAAAATCTGTTGCACTTTCCTCATCTTTTCTGTAGCTGATATGCATTGTTTGATCACTGTACTCGAGCTGTTGTAAGCGAACTTTCTCATCCCACAAACTAGCTACTGATTTGTCTACAATATTAGCTTTTGTTTGGAGCGCATAATCATCATCATCATACTGATCAAACTGAGGCAAATTGTCAGTATAAAACACGTCATCAAGCGTACATGTCATATCAACATGTCTTTCTTCTCCAAGATGATCTACAAAACAATCCTTATGACCACTGAGATAAGAAACAAAATGTTTTGGATCAGCCACTTGTTCATGAACGTCATTTTCATCTTTTGCAGTCATTTTCCTCACCATCTCTTCTACTGTGCTCACCAAAATGTCAAGCTTTTCCTCTGAAGGTGTAGTTTTCTCTGGATCCACGTTTTTCATCTCTTCTTCCTTCAACCTTGCCCTTCTGATAAGAAAATGAGCCTCTACATTCACTGCATTGTTCTACATCTCTTCATGTGTTGCGACATTCTTTTCTCTCAGCTGAAACTCCATTTCCAGATCAAAGGCACCCGGGTAGTGCAAAAGAGAAAATCCAAGAGGGGGTCTTATATCAACCAGCATTGAATAATAAACTTGATTAAATCTGGCTGAAAACTGTTGTACTATCTCCCCTGGCAGCCAGGAAAAGGTTCTATCCGATCCTCCACCTGTCAAGAAAAACTTTGATGAACTGTTGTAAATCTGTGATGCTTGCATCAGGCAGGACTTTGAACCAACTCTTGACTTTGCCTTGCAAAGAAAGAGAAAAAAGCCTTATACTGACATCTTCTTCATCAATTTCAAAAAGGTCTAGAAAAGTCTCGACATTCTGCACATGTTGCTCAGCATTGACATTCTTACATTCACCATCAAATCTTGGCAAGTATAGATCATATTTTTTGGGGAAAGCATGAAGAACAGAAGGTAAAACAAGAGGTTTATACCTATCTAAGATTATAACAGTGGTAGGAATATGTACAAGAGTTATGGGCTCAGTTTTGTTTTCTTTAGGCTTATCACTTTACAGAGAATCATCATAAGATGTAGGAAAAATAAAGAGGCCAAGATCCAAGGGAAACTCACTATTTACACTTTTTGAATAGATCAAGTGAAGATTTTGATCAACTTTATCATACAACAAGTTCTGAAAAACTTTTAGGGCAGCTTCAAGAACAGCGAAGAATTAATTCACAAGAAAGCAGAGTAGGTCCTGAATACCATTCCACTTTGGATACCTGAGCTTTGTCTAAGATCCTTCCATTTTCACAGAGAAATAGTTAGTCCTCTAATGGAGTCACCATGAAGCACCGATTGCTAGGCTCTTCAGCGAATGGAGTCACCAGGTGGATGATTTCAGTCGCCTTCTGTCTTATCGTTGTTCACCATCAACCATCAGATCTGAGCTTGATAGATGTGTCCTGGGGCAAGACAATATACAAGCAAACCATTTTGTCCCCAGTGGAGTCGCCACTATGTTAGCACCTAAATCTACCTTAGGCTGAAAGAAGGCAAAATTCAGGGTAACCACAAACCACGCACAGTCTGGTAGCTAGCCCTACCATAACAGGAGAGGTCTCTCTCCGAGTCACACTCAGTGAGTAAGTGAATGAAAAGGCTTGAGATGACTTACAACAAACTATTTATCTTAGGCTAGTAAGTGAAAATGAAAATAAGAATTGATTTTCATGAATGACTGTGTTTCTGGGATGTTATGGGACCACTGGACGTCAATGACCAGAGAACTTAATACAAAGGCACAGATTATTTCATGAGGCAAGGAAGGTGGAAAGCATAGAAATTTAGTTTTAATATATGGCGGAATGGAGAGATTGATTAAGAAGGTGAAAAGGGCATGGACAACATGAATCCTTTTCAACAGAAGAATGAACACTGTACATGAAATTTTCCCACAAGCAGAGCAATAAAAATTGAATTCTACTTAGCTAACTTAGAAAATTTCAATGGAAATGAATATGAAATGAGCTATGAAACATAAAAAGATACATATGAAACATAAGAGACACATTTGCTACACTCACAACCACATGAATCTCATGAAACAGAGCCACTGCCTTTCATTAATCCTCTGTGAAAAATATACAATGTAGAAACAGAGTTTCTTTCCCACAGTCTCCCAGAAGTTACAAGCCAACCAACCCTTTGCAAATGGTTTGCATACAATATATAGAATGTGCTATGAAGAGATAGAACGCCCAAGGGTTGGG
>APFE030162371.1:0-40551 GCA_000404065.3 Pinus taeda | reverse complement strand
TTTGAATCCATCCAGCTGACAATGCCTTGAATTGATATAGAAAGGATATGGAATTGAGGCATTCCCACAAATTTCACTATGTTTCCTTGTGCCCTGGGCTATGTTAGAAAACACTCTAATCGAGAAGACCTGAGGTATCCATGAACCCAAAAAGGACAGAATAACAAGATAGGAAAGGATAATACTCATTTTTCTTGAAAGTTACCACATCATTTTAAGGCATGCTATGACAATATATACTTCCCAAAATAACAAAGCAAATACCCATGTATGTTTTGTATATCCACCTAGTTTTGAACCCTACTATGGGAAGATTTTTCACCTGATATGATGGTAGCGTTCATCGTATGCTCATTACCTACTCTAAATTTCCCATTTTAGCTTCACTACTTCATTTGATCGCAAAGTCTACAATGGTCCATTTCAAATCAACCCAAACGTAGGACAATCATGGCCCCGACAGCTACTATGTATACATCCTAGTCTACAATATACACATTGGGTATATCACCAAATCCTTGAAATGAAATATTTTTGCATATGGGCCAAGTGTCCTGCATTTCATTCAACCATTCACAATATAAAATATTAGGAAACCACTACTCCGATATGAGTGCCAGAATTCAAGTGCCACTCTGATAATATGTTTGTTTGCACCAGAACCAGGAAGTAGTTACACTGGGGCTATTGGAATTAAAATCCATATCTCTGCAATTAGTGCAATAAAGCCTTTATTTTGCACATATTTTTACCAATCTGCCAAATCTTGCAACGCTTTAACAATAGCCATGAACCATTCCAATAACAAAATACAATATGGACACGAGGAGGGGGTCTTCAAGTTTGTTGAAGTAGAAATATCACCAACTTGGTGAGAGTTTTCTTTGAAAAAACTGGAAGAGACTACAATGATTTTGGATCTTCATAAATATTCTTGGCGACTGTTATGTGCCAAATTGTAAATTGATAAGCTGTGACAATCGTATGACCTCTTAAGTGGATATTTAATAAGAACAAAGCTATGTTTGAGCTATGAGCAGTTTGAAATAATATTGAATGTCTGAATATAGAGGCATTTGGATCTACTTGTGCAGCTAATCCACCCTTTGTTAAACTTGGGGAGAAAAGTTTAGAAGGAGACCATTTGTACTGCCTCAATGCATATTCTTAGTGGAATTTTAGCAAACACTTCCCTTGCAAACTCTAATCTCTCACTAGGAATACCACTTATGTTGCAAACTCATATACGAGTGTTGTCATTGGTAGGTTGCAGGTTCAAACCCCACACTAGCTAGCTTTCGCCACATTGCATGGCCCACCAGTTCAATGTTCATGGTAGTCTTCAAGTCAGGTGGCTTCCCATTTTGACTTGAGTTCACTTTAGATAGTGTGTACATTGACTTGCCTACCCTACTTCAAAGTTGCTAAATGGGCACATGAACTTAAGACACTAGCAGAGGTGACCAAGTCCGTCTTCATTCTTTTCAAAAACATTTCTCTAAAAATATGTAGGGCTTTCACACCATACCCAACCTAGGCATATGTTGCCATCATTGCATTCCAAGAAACTGCATTCTTTCTAGGCATTGTATCAAATAATTGGTGTGCTCTCTCTAAGGTGCTAAACTCATAATGATTGATGTCCATGAAATGACATCTCACATAACCGTTTTATCAAATAGAAGGTGTGCATCATCTATACTCCAACACATTTAGTATACATGTCCGCAAAGGAACTCTCGAAAAAGACATCCAATTCAAGTTCACTTATGATTATCAAGTCATGTAGATGTCTTCCTTGCTCAATGTAGTGTAAGGTAACAAGCATTGAGGGAACTATTGAAGGTAATATAATTCATCCTCATGCTAGACCTATGGATTTCACAAAATTGTTCAAGGGATTCCTCACTATACCCATGTTGGGTTTAGATCCTAATCAATGTACTCCAAGTGACCACATCCCTCTTAGGAATCATATTAAACAATTACCTTGCACGCTCTAACCTACCACATCAGGCATATTCGACAACCAAAGAATTCCATGTGAAAACATTGGCATGCAGATGTGATCAAACACTTGGATTGCATCCTCCATTCTGTCACACTTAACATACATTTCAATAAGAGGAAGCTCTGGAAAGGCATTTGATTCAAATCCCACATTGATTGCCTTAGCTTGAACTTGCGCACCACACTGCGGACACATGAAGTTGGCACATGGATTTAGACTACTTGTCAATATAAATTGGTTTAGCCTTAAACTTGCAAGCTTCATCTAAAAGTAAAGCTTCAGAGTCTCCTTATTGTGGCCTTGCTGGAAAAAAGCTGAATTGATTGCATTCCAAGGCACAAAATCCAAATCAAGCATTTTGTCGATGAGTTCAACTGCATCTTCAACATTTCCCCTTGATAGCCCAAGGTGGAGATCTTTCCTTGCATTCCTGATTGTTTTCATTCTTGAGCAACCTCCTTATGCCTTGGAATCTAGATCGAGTGTGATTGGGCAACAAGAAAGATCATAGTGTTGCCCAATCTATGGCTGGTTGGAGAAGCTTAGTCCCTAACTCAATTGCCCATTTTATCTGAGGTTAGTACCTCTTATGATTGAAATGCATTAAACTCTAGGTCGAATTCAAGGTATGAGGCATAATATTTTATAAGCCAATATGTCACTGATGATATTGCTTGATAGTTCATGAATTAATTTGATGGTTGTAAGAGTTCAATTACAAGCCTATGAGTTCAGTCTTGAAGCATACAACTTGTGAGTTAGATATGCACAGTTTCTTGTCACCTTACAACCATTATCACTACACGTTGATAATCATATCAACATTTTGATGCAATTAGTAATGACAACTTGTAATTTATCCTTGTTTATTTCTATCCTAACTGTGACATGCAAATAGTTGCAACTACCTTATATCCTGAGGTCTTTCAGAAAATGTAGATTTGGTAGCAAAATTTTGGGGGGCTGTCATCTTCTATTCCGTAGTTGGTATTTTTTATTTTTATTCTCTTTATCCAACATTGATTTTTGTTATCCAATGGTTTTACCTACGAGCCATTGACCACTGTAAGAATACATCTGACGTAAAGAGCATTGAAAGGCTTACATGCATCGTATAGGCTTAATTACACATACACACACACACACCCACATTTGTGTGTGTGTGTGTGCGTGTGTGTAGCACCAACAAACTTCATGATACCTAAAGGAATAAATACTCACATAGGTAACATCGATTTGTTTTGATGTGTGACTTGCAGTTTTACCCAGTGATTGAAATAAGGGAGCAAGATCTCCATCTACAGGAATTTTCACATAGTCTCTCTAACTATAAACCTTGACAGTTATTAAAGTTTCCCTAATTTTAGAGGGTGTTGATGACAAGAAAGTGAATTATCTAAGAAGCTAATGCACCAAAAGTGTGGTTAACGCTATGTCCAAATTCTATAATTCTGTGCTTTGGTTTCTAAACTATCCTACAAGGTAGATATCTCCTTTCATTCATTTCTATCTTCATTTTCATTTTTTGAATGTTGATGAAACTGGTTTATTGCTAATAAACTGACTCAGCTTGTAAAGCTCTATATACATCTAAAAGATAATGTGCACGATCGAGATTATAATTTATTGGAATGCATTATCCCAATGATTCACAATTGTCACTGTTATGAATATTTGAAAGGTCTTGAAAGTGTTACAATTATTGGATTATTGAGCGCTTAATACCTTTTCTGGTTGGTGACATCTTAAGTTTAAATTTATATTTTATGACTCTTTAAATGGAACAAATGTCTTAAAAGTGAATTTGTAAGTTTTGCACCTTAAACAATTTTGAATGATTAATCATTCAGTTATGGACTTAAAGAAATAATGTTAACTGCTAATAGTCAAATTGTAGTATGTCACCTGTGAGATTGCCTCTTGAATTTTGTTTAGATTGAAAGTGCTTCATGCACCTTAATCTAAATGGAACATATGTTAGGTATAAGTGTACCTTCTTATTTGGTTGTCCACTGGGTCCCCTTGACCTGTAGTTGAATTTATCCTCCTTAAACTTCGCTACCACAAAGATATATATATATTTTTATTGATGTGTCCCAAATGATAGAGAATGCTCCTCTATATATAAAATTCAATGGAGTTGAGGCGGTGTGACTTTTGATCTTCTTAAGCTGACATATAGTTGAGGCCGACCTAAATAATTTACATGAGAGAAACATAAATTCAAAATTCCACTTCTACTTATCCAAATTTGATGATATTTAGATCAATTTTGGTCCTCTCAAAAAGAGGAATTCAATGCTACAATTATCTTCCCTAAAGGACCTATTCAAAGTGGAATTTGGCCCTAGTTTCCATTTTTAACAAAAATAACCATCAATTTTTTTTCTAGCATTTTGGGATGAATTCACAATAGTATGCTAAAAAGTGTCATTTCAATGTCTAAAAATTACGATATATAAATGTGAGATATATACTCTACATCTTTGGTTTATCTCCTTTTCAAATCTGGGCTTTTTTAGGCTACATGTTAATTGTTTGAACTTTGAACTTTGAATAAATTTCTGAATGGACTTCGTAAATACTCGAATGAATGGACTTCAAAAGGCTGTGGTACCATAAATTGTATTATTTCAAAGATTTGACTTCCATATTTTCACAAAATACAATGTCGTCAATAAATACTTATACATACTTATGTTTAGGATTTTATATGTGTTGGAGCGGTTCCTTCATGTTTTACTATAATCCTGATGTTGACAAGCTTTAGCTGACGTTTTTCATCAATTGCTCATAGAATATGCAAAAGGAAATGATTGTCAAAATGTGGCAAAAATTACATTTCCCCTAATTTATTTTTTTATTGTTCATGACAAGATAATCATGTTGCAGGAATGAGTTATCCTACAGCCTATTTCAATTTGTGGATTTTTTTTTCCTTCCATTTTTTTACAAGGATGTAGATTTGATTTTCATGTTGATGGTTTTTGCATGTATCGTATCTAGCCCCAAACACTGGTAATGGAGTGGACCTTGAGAAGTAGTCGTGGACACAGACTCTATCAGAGGTTAATGTTACAATACCACTTCCACATGGTATCAGAAAAATTTTAATGGTCTGTGACATAAAGAAGAGTTATTTAACCACTGGGTTGAAAGGGCAACCTCATGTCTTAGTTGTAAGTCATTTATTTGTGTTTCTTAGTTGTAAGTCATCTGTTTGATTTTGAGCTTTATCAGATCAATTATTTCACTAATCCAATATGCATGGCTTGTATTTCTCACCCAATGTTAGTTACTTGACATGGTTGATATAACATTCAATTCTAGGCCTCTTTTATTTTAAGTCAGAGATTTTATTGATTAAAGGGATGTTCATATTTTAATTGGTTTACTTGGAGTTTGATTTAAAAAAATTTTGTAAATTCCATGTGGACGTTATTTTTTCAGGGTGAGCTCTTTGCACTAGTAAGCTCAGATGAGTCCTAGAACATAGGTATAAAACAAGCGCATCTTTGGCCTTTGTTGTGTATCTGTTATTCTTTATATCATTGATGGATGGTTATTGATTGATGTAAAATAGAGGATGGGAAGGTCCTGCCAATTCTCTTGACAAAACAAAATCAAATGGAGTGGTAGAATTGTGTTTTAAAGGATGAGCCAAAAATCAGTACTTGAAAGGTAGAACTTGAGAATAGAAAGCTATTTGATCTAGATATAGAGACACAACAGACCTTGGAAAACAAATGATGGTATTGACGAGTCTTCCCTGCAAATAAGATCTAACTATTAGACCACTACCCAAATTTCAGTCATTTGCAATGGAAATAGTGACTCTAGCTTTATTTGTATGAATAGTGACTTTGGCCATTGTCCGATGAATGATTTTGATTTTCAAACTCCAATTACTTTGTTGTTAAACTAATTAAATCTTTGATGGAAAACATATAGTTTTCAGAGATCTTTTCTAAATATATTTTCTTGAGAAAATTTGTCCTTTTACTTTAGGTACTGTAGATTGCTACCATCTGACATATGCTATGATATAATTGCCTCGAGACAAAAGTGTTGTACAATGTAGTGTTTTTTAAATCTAAAGAAACATAATTTCCAAATACAAAGTTTATTAATTAAGAACATATTTTAGACTTCTAATGTAAGTTATGATTATATTTCAGTAGGGGATTTTTTGTACGCTGATATTGTGTTGTCTCATGATTATATTTTGGTAGGGGATTTTGTGTACGCTGATATTGTGTTGCCTCTTTTGTTTCTGTCAGGTAACAATGGTTAATAAGGAATGTGTTGTTGAGCAGGAGGCACACATCTTATTCTACTATCGACATGGATATCCATGGTTTTCAGGCATGGAAACAAAAATGTAGTTGTCAGTGGGATCTCCAAAGTTCGTGTTGGATGAATTTAATGCTAGTGATGATTTTGATTCCTTGTCAAATAAAGAGCGTCACAAGTCAAATTCAAGTAAATAGAAGTAGCTCAAGAATGAAGGTGAAGCTATTGCTTTCTGTCCAAGTCAATTTTTTTTATTTGTTGGTTGTTGTTGTGTTTTGAGTTTGGACTTCTGAAATTCCAAATTGCATGTTGGTTTATGTGAATGGGGAATATATATTTATATATAATTTTATCCTTTTCCGTTCATGGTTTCTGGAGATCCATGTTACATTTGCATAGAATTTTAGATATCATTCAGATATCTCAACACCCAACAACAACAACATTGAGATTTTCTTTCACTCAACCTATAACATATTGCATCCGTCTTCATAAATTCTCTTCTTCCATATGCTATCCACTTATGACATTCCTATGCAATATTTGGTGCATTTGCTAGTTATAGGTAATTTATAAGCTATAAATGTCTTCATAGTTTCACTTCTAATTGAGTACTAAACTTAACATATTGATTCTCTTATACGTAACTATTTTTCCCTCCCCCCACACTTCATAACTTCCATAACCATCAGGTAGGGACCTGCAGCTTTGATGCTTCTTTGTTGGCATATAAAATATTTCCAAGACTTTAATTTATTCAAAGTTGTAGAATTTACAATTTATAAAGTTTCAAGGTATAATTTTTAAAAGTCTAATTATTTAAAGGGTGCTAGCTCAATGGAAGAGAATCTTCTTCACAAGCAAGAGGTTAGTGGTTTGATTCCATCACGCCCTGATATCCATATGGAATGATGATGATCAGTTTTTGGTGACAGAGGCTCTTTTGCCCATCACCAATGACCTTATAGTGACATTTTTCAATCCTCACGAAAATATGAAATGGTGACGGTCAATGTCCGTCATTATATTCATTATTTGTGACGGACCTTGAATGTCACCACAACACCTACACTTTTGGTAATGTGGCTTTTGGTGACAGTCAACAAATGTCACCATATATATGCACCAATAGTGACGGACATGAAAGATCCATCACAATAAATCATTGTAGTGCATATGAAATGGTGACGGTCACTATCCGTCATTATAATCAATATTCGTGAGGGACCTTGAATGTCACCATAACAACTATACTTTTGGCGACACCACCTTTGGTGACTGAGGCTATGGTCCATCACCATTGCTCATATGAAATTGTGACGGTCGCTATCCATCATTATAAATCATTATTGGTGATGAATTTTTAATGTCACCACAACACCTATACTTTTGGCAATGCTACATTTGGTGACGTTCAGTTTTTGGTGACGAAGGCTCTTTTGACTGTCACCAATGAACTTATGGTGAAATTTTTTTCCCCTCACCAATGTCCCTTTTTCTTGTAGTGAATTTTAACATACTCTTCTTTATTATTGATTCAAATATCCAGTACAGACTTTGACTTCGTTGTGTACACAGCTACAGGGGTCTGCGAACTCAACTGTGGACTTCTACCCTAGGCCTCTGCACACTCAGCTACAGAGCCTCTTCCTATGCTAAGACTCTCCACTCTTAGCTCTCACAGACCATTTGAATTCATTAACATCAAGCATCAACTATGAAATATCTCCCCTAGACTCTTCTAAGACTCCCTTTTTATACATTCCCATGGTCTATGGACCACAGGTAGATCTCTAAAGCCAACATGATTTTACACAAAAGAAGGGCGAAAACCTTTATTGATTCTTGACATCTTCGTGCTCCACAACCATAAAATGTGGAGACTTTACAAAAAACTTGGGCTTTTAGCCCCAAAACTTGGGATTTTAACCGCAAAATTGACTCCAGGGAGCCCTTTCCCAACAGGCTCCCAACACAAATCTGGTGACTCGCCCTCGAGTCACTCTACTGGCGTGGAGATCTTGTCATGAAAACCTCCTAGCTCCAGGTGTACCATTGCAACTTCGGCGGTGCACTTAGTTGTCGCCTGCTTCATCTATTCGACCAGTTGCTCCATCGTTGGCCCTGCACCATATGCCTGTATTTTCTACTGCGTTCGATGCATACTAGCCAATTTTCCTTCGATGATGGATGTGAGCGCATAGGCTTCATTTAGCCAAGGCCCTAGTCTTGCCTTGAGGATGCCCTCTTTGCGTTGCGCTGCATCCACCTGCTCCTTTAGCACCTTTGCCTCCTCCAGTTTTGCTAGCCTCTGCATTGCACGCCATCGCTTTGACTTCATCGTATCTCTACTATAGCTCCCGAGTCTCTGTTTCCAACCTTTGAAAGGTGGGATCCTCCTACAAATTGTTAACTACTTCGAGCGCCTGCTCAAAGAGCGTTGTGCACTCCTTCACTGCACTATCTACAGTGGCTACTGCCTCTATGACAACAGCCTCACGCTACTCCTTTACCTCTAGCGGAGTCAAGGGCTGGTCCCCAAATGCAAGTTTTGGGATCTTAAGGTTCAGGTCCAACTGAACCTTCACCAGCTCTGATCTCGCTTTGCACACTCTGACAGCGAGCTTCTGAATTCGTTCGTCCACGGGCGCATCCTCAAGAATATCTAGCTTGGGGATAGACCTGCATGCCTCAGCCACTACCTTGGTCATGCGCTCATTCTTCACCATGATAGCCTTAAAGAGCTCGATGGTATAATTCTTCTCGGCAAACATTTGGGCATTGTTCACCTTTTGCTCACTCATGACGTTCAATGCTCGCTGTTCCTGAGCCCGAAATTCTATGATCACACCATCATGCTGGGTGTGAAGAGCTACTCTTAGAAGTGCAGCCAAGTCTAGCCTGACCTTTTGGAGGGCACAGACAGTGGCCTAATCATCTTCTGCTTCTGCGGTCAGTGCTCCATCTGACAGCGCGATAAACCAGGGATCCAAGGGGTGAACCATTTCTGCTGCTTCAACTGTCCCAGGTGCCAAGCTAGTTCACGTTGCGCTACTTAGACCCACACTAGTCTACACTTATGATTCCTGGATTTGTAACTCACGCAAACCCATCTGAATGGCGCCTAAGGCCTGCTTCTACTGCTGCTCGAAATGTTGTAGCAGTTTCGTGGTAGCATCCCTCACCGTATCACCAATGTCATTCAGATCGCCTTCTGTCAAGGTGATCGAGTCAAGGGAAGTATTGCTAGCCTTGGACCTCTTCCACGACCCTAATTTATTTAGTTCCTCGTTGCGCTTAATCTGGAACAGATTAGTCTCCGGGTCCGCTCCTCCCTACCCTGTCCACTATTCCTCCTCCTCCTCTATTTCCAGGGAAGGAAACTTCTGACTCCTATCAAAGTCGTGCTCCTCTTCTTCCTCTGTCTTTTTTTTTGTAGCGTGCTCTGCCCTAGCTTTTTCCTTTGTCTCCTCCTTCTTCTTTTCTTCTAGTTGTTCCATCTTCCACTTGGCCTCTTCTTTCTTTCGCTGTGCTGCAGACTTGCTAGACCCAACTATCAAGTCCGAAGCGTTGCACCAATCTGTTAGCCAATGTTCAAGGAGGGTTGTGATCACATTGTTTGTGGCCAAGTATGGAAGGTCATACCACATTTGTTTAAGATCCTTCTACGTGCGAATGGAGACCCAGTGGAAGTTCACCTTGAACTCCACATACTCTACCAGCTGATCATAAATGGTCGGTGACAACCATGGCTTGCGGTTGATGGCCATGTGGATATTCATCGCCATCAAGATCCAAAAGACCTTGTTGTCCTTCACCATTTGGGGGTCCTTCGTAGCCAAGAGTGAAGCGAACTTCATCACTTCTGTTAGGTCCTGCGCGACCAGAGGAAACTGACTATCCTCTGGTAACTCCCATGCAACCAACAGTATGGATAGCAACAACCATGCATAGTGAAATGTTTTGTTTTGATCCTACGCCTCTCTACAGTTCGTGAGGAACTTGCTACAAAGGTAGCATGCCCAGTTGAACTGTACGCTCTCTGCACACTAGGCCACTAATGACACTACTGGTGCCCACACTTCATCTGCACGACACTTCCTCATAATCTTTCCTGCCATGATCTGAGCGGCTACCTTGACCGCGGGGTTGGTTAAGCTAGTGATGGAGTAGTTGTGTGACTTCTTTGTGACATTAAATTTATCCTTCATTGCTTCGGCGAGGTCATGCTCACTTGCCTTTCCTCCAAATGCCATGGCTAGATTTTCTCTTGCGTGCGGCAACCAAATGATCCCATGGATCATCATATCAGTGAAAGATATTGGTTCCTCTAGCCATAGGCACCCATCATGCACCAAGCACAGTAGTTGCTTAATCACTATCATGGTTATGGGCATGCGGTTATAATCTGACACACACAACATGTTTAACAGACCAGCCTTATCCACCCCTTTTACCCACTTCATTGGCTCCAGCATGGTCACATTAGAGTCTTTGTAGAAGACGCGGTGCATGAGTTGATCTGTGGCTAAGTGGGGAAAGTGATTCGTATCACCCAAATCCCAATCCTCCAATGTTAACAAGGGGATGCACCCCAGGCGCGGTCCTTCAAAGGCAATTTTTTCTGGCAACAAAGGTGTATGTAGTGCGACCTTATTTTCGTCAATGTCCTTTGGAACCTTTGTCTTGCCTTTGCGCATATGTATGTACTCGGGAAGCTTAGAGATAGGGTCAGACCCCTCAACGTCAACATCCTACGCCCCCATGTCAATGTCTTCCTCATCCATAGGGATCTCCTCAACATCCTCTTGAGGTTCAAGGTCAATTATCTTTCCCTTCTCCTACACTGTGCAATTTTCCTTCTGCGAGTGCCTTCTGGGTGATGCGCGCTG
The DNA here is from genome assembly GCA_000404065.3 of Pinus taeda. Lineage (NCBI taxonomy): Eukaryota > Viridiplantae > Streptophyta > Pinopsida > Pinales > Pinaceae > Pinus > Pinus taeda. The sequence goes on along the minus strand of APFE030162371.1, from coordinate 29,355 downwards.
ACTGTGGCGCTTTCTGCTTATCTTTATTTGATTTTGGACCCTCTTGGGTTGGTGTAGACCTTGGCTTGGGCGTCCTTGGTGATTTAGGCACTTATGCGGGTATTTCAATGATCTCAACTTTCGGGGAAGCTTCCTCAGCTGCCATTTATACTTCTGGGGTAGTTCCCTCAGATGTCATTACTTCTCCCACACTCACAGTTTCTGCAGGTGCCAACATAATACTGGACAACAACTCCTGCATCTCTTTTGGAAAACTCTCAAAAACTAAACTCACTATCAAAGCTTCAAATTTATCATGATTCATGCGCACCTGAGAGCTCAAGACCTCAATTCTCAAAATGCCAAGTGTTTTTCGTTGGGTAGCCACTTGTAATTTATAGGCATTTTCGAATTAAAATCTAACCATTCCCACCAAAATTTGTTCATTAATTCTGGATTGGCGGCATATTTTCACAGATATTGACCTTACATTCTGACTTAAATGCAACCCCCTAGCTCCATTTAGTTGTTTTCCCACTATCAAGTCATGAACAGTGACCATCACGGTCACTTTCCAACTGCCCTGCGTGGTCCCCTCTTGGATAGCACAACTTCCCACACATTTCTGCTGACACTGTGGCATTCCTCCATTCCGCGTAGTTCCCCAATCGCATAGCTCCCTAACCTGGACAATGTAGTTTATAGTCCCACGCCTCCTTTCAGCTGTCTGGAGTGTTAAGACTATGCTTCCACCAAGTAGTCATCTAGTCGGATCGCTAGTGTATGGCTTCAATCGGCTGCCATTCACCCTCCCTTGGAATGGTTCCCCATTCCACTTTACCAACTAAACTTATCCACCATCGGCAATCTCCTTGATGACATAGGGCCCCAGCCAATGCATTCGAAATTTTCCTGGAAATTTATCAAAATTGTTGTCATATAACATAACTAAATCATTTACCTTGAAGGTGCCTAGTTTGATGTTCCGATCATGCCATGCCTTTTCGCACTCCTTTTGAACCTATTCATGGAATCTAGCTAGGAATCTATCTTCTTCAAGCTCTGTTAGCTACACGAGCCTCTCCTCAAGGGCTCTGTGATTCGTCATTCCTGTGAGTGTCACTATGCACAAACTAGGTACAATGTACTCCACTGGCATCACATCTTCCATACCATAAACCAGTCTAAACGATGTTTTTCTAGTCAAATTCTTGCAAGTCGTTCTATAAGCCCATAGCACCATGGGCACGCAAACATCCCTGTCATTTCTTTGAGCATTGAAAACCTTTGTGAACGCACTCTCCAATATTTTATTAAAGTCTTCCACCATCCTATTAGCTTGCGGATGATATGGCATGCTCTTCTAATGGTAGACCTGAAATTCCTTTGTCATCGCATTAATAGTCTCATTAAGAAAGTGTGTACCACGATCACTCAATAAAATTTGTGGGCAACTAAACCTTTTCAGTACATACTTAAAGATAAATTTTGTTGTTGTCGTACTTGTACAGTCCTTCGCAGGCTACACCTCTACCCATCTGGTTAAGTACTCAGTCGCGATGATGATGTACGCACCCGTCTTCTTCCCTAGAGGTTGAATTGGTCCTACGAAGTCAATCACCCACTTCTTGAAGGGCTATAGTGATATCTACAGATTTAGCAGCAGCTCATCCTTGTGCGAGGGTCTACCCATCCTTTGACATGTGTCGCATGCCCTACAATATGATTTTGAATCCTTATGCAAGGTCGGCCACCATAACCCAGCACGTAGAATCTTCTACGTTGTTACTTTTCCTGCATAATGACCTCTTGTAGCTCCTTTGTGAGGCTGAGCAAAGACGTTGTTTCATTCAAGCTCTGGCACATAACATCACAATATTTCATCTGATATCATTTTGTACAAGTGCCCTGCAATGACAGAAAACTCTTCCGCGTGCACCACCAGTTCCTTCTTTTGTTGGCTTGTATATCCTTTCGGATCTGTACCTATCGTCAAGAAGTGTATAATATCTTCAAAGTGGTTGTCGATGATGTGTACTACAAAGAGCTACGTTTCAGGTAGTCCTTCCTCCAAATTCGTAAGTTCCTCTCCCGTTTCAATGTGCGATAAATGATCCAGTCCATCATTCAAGCATCCTCGTTTCACAATAACTTCAAAATCATATTCCTAGAACATCAACAACCACCTGCATATCTTCCCCTTAAACACAGGCTTGTTGACCATATTTCAATGCAGAATGGTCTGTATACATCTTAAAATGTCCACCCAACAAATAATGCCTGAACTTATGGAACACGTACACCATAGCTAGTCCTTCATGCTCGGTCGTGGAATAATTTTTCTCAGCTTTGGATAAATTCCTACTTACGAATGCTATAGGGTGATCCATGTCCCCTTCACTAGACTATGTCATTACTACTCCCAGTGCAATACATGATGCGCGCACATGCACATCAAATTCCTTCTTCCTATCTGGGAAGACTAGGATCGGTGCGCTGACCATTTTCTCCTTTAGCACATCCAAGCTCTTCTGGCATTCTTCATTCCAATAGAACGGAACATCCTTTTTTAATAGTTTTTCCATCGGCATGGTGATCTGGGCATAGCTCTTGATGGATTTCCTATAGATCTCGTATGTCCCAACATTGCACGTGGCTGTTTCACACTCCTCGGCACCTCCAAATTGATTATGACCGCGATCTTCGTAGGGTATACCATCAAGCCTTGTCTGCATGCCACATGCCCAGTAAGATCCCAAAAGGGACACAAAACAAACATTTCTTCAGATTGAGGGTGATCTAGTACCTCTAGAAAGTATCTAGCATCAAGCGTAGACTTACCACATTGCGCTTCACTAGTTTAAACACTATCTAGTCATCAAAGTATACTTCTAGAAATTTATGAATGAAATCCTTGAACGTCGCAATGACTACGCGTGAAAAGATTGTCGGCACATTCTTCAGCCCAAAAGGCATCACTGTATACTAGAAGCATCCCCATTTATCCATGAAGGATGTCTTACTTCTATCCTCTGGCACGATCTTGATCTGATGGTGCCCAAAGAACCCATCAGTGAAGGAATATGCTTCCTGGCTGCCAACATTATCCAGAACCTCATCGGTGAATGGAGTTGGGAAGGGATCATGCACGCAGGCATCATTCAACTTCCTGAGATCTACACATATCCTTATTTCTTCCTTCTACTTCTTTTCCTGAACCATTATTGGGCTTACCCAATCAGATTCTTCCACTGGTTCAATAATACCTGCCGCAAGCATCTTGTCTAACTCTAAGTAAACCCTTTCTTTGTACCCCGAATTGAGGCAGTAAGGCATTTGCTTAATAGGTTTTGTGTTCGGTTTGAGGGTGATCTTCATGACACCCAGGTCCCCTACTATCCCTTTTAGATCTGAAAACTTTGCGGGAAACAGATCCTAATATTCGTGGAGTAGTTCAGCGACCTTATCTACTATCGCGTCGTCCTTGTAGTCACCAATCTTTGCAAACTTCAGCTCTGCCTCCGTGCCAATTTTCACCTGCTTCATTTTGAGCGGCTTAGTTATGTCTAGTTTCTCTAGTTGTGGTCCTTCAACTTCGCAGTGTCCTTCAGTCTTTAGAATATTAATCTTCCTCAGGCCTTCGTCTTCTTCTTCCGCTGTGACATTGTAGCACTCCAGCGTGTGGCTTAGCTGGGTGGTCCAATCATGTTGAATCAAATCTAGACGATCTTGAGGTATCCTGAAGATTTCCATATTAACCTCCTATACTGCTTCGTTGATAGATTCAAATCCATCCTCAAAACTGAATGTCATCGAAAATCCCTGGCACAAAATATCCCATTCTTCAGTGCCATGGAGGAGTTTTGTCTGCAAGTACCAATTCATTAGTATAATATCCAAGGTATAACAAAATAGATGGACCTATTCCGATTGAGGCTTCACTCCATACACTTCAATCCATTTGGCCAAATGGTCGCGCAGATCATTTATCCCTTCATATTTTTTTGTTAATCACACCTTCAGGTGAAGCATACCCTCATCATCCTCCTATATTCGTGCCAATGATCAAAACTATCTTTGTGTGTACCCCATGATCTTGTGGGCGTAGCGCATGACACCCAATCTAATGCCTAGAAGCAATGCTTCTCTGGTACTTCCCTTTCAAATGCATCCAAAAATTGATCAACATCAGTTAACCCATCATAGTAAGGAATATTTCGTACCTCTGATGATACACAACGCAACGAATTGGTCATCATATTACAATGCAGTGTAGATACTTCATGCAGTCGATTCTGCTAGTGCTCTAGTTCTTCATCTGAATCTAATGTGCAGGAGCTCTCGTGGTCCCATTCAATATAGCTGTCTACTGTCAGATTCAACCAATCCTAATCTTGCACAGTTATCTTGTAAATCTGTTCTAAATCATCATCACTTTTATAATCGCGGACCGGTTCAGTATAGCGTAGTCCTTCTGCAAGATCTAGTGGCACCACTATGTAGAGTGATTTTTTCTGAAATATCATCTTTTGATTCTTCAGGTTGATTACCCCATTCATGTCAATGGCCCAGTCTATCCCAAGGAGCGGGGTAGGGATTGTTGTCATCCATAATCTCTATCACTTCAAAATCTGCTAGTGTGTTCGCGCCTTCGATATCAACTGTTACCCCCTGCAACCTCCCCATTGGGATGATTTTTTGTTGATTCATCATCCTTAATTGAGTTGGAGACTACTATAGTGTAGGTCTCCCCATTCTTTCCCATGTCTATTTTAGAAAAACACTCACATCAGACCCTAGTTCTAAGATAACCGAGTCCATTTCATATTCTCCTATCTGTGCGATGAGTCTCATCTCATGTCCAGTCCTTGCCTTATGCTTACCAAGCTTTCTAGCTATGCGCAGTTCATCAGTAATGTTTTCCTTACTAGCGCACCTATTGATCAGTTCCCGCATTCCCTTCAAAGCCTTACTATCATGGAGTAGTTTCATGGAGGTCTCCCAAGAACGTGGTAATCAGGGATGGGTCCATTTCTTCGGTCAGCTTCTCTTTACTTTCTGAGGTAGAGGCCTCAATGAAACTTTTATTCACTACCATGAATGTTTCTTTTAAGCATTCTAGATCAAACTTAGTCTCCTATTATGGCACTTTGTGGAGCCACTCACTTTCTTCAGGTTGCTTCCCCTTATGCTCACCAGTCATCACTCCACTCCGCAACATAATATTTACCTTGGGGTCTTCCTCACAAGGCTCAACCCTCATCATCTACAAGTTCTGAGTCAGTTGCTGAGGCTACACCCCCTTCTCATGTATCTTGGCTAACAATATAGGGAAATCCTCCATCGCATGATCAAACTGAGTACAATAGCAGCATGAAAACCACGTCAGATTCAGGAAGTATCGTGTGTAGTGCCCTAGTCCTCCACAATTGTAACAAATAATCTTCCCTCAACCTCTACTAGGTCCTCCTCCACCTCGGCCTCGGCCACGCCCCTAATACTCGCCTAGCACTCCTCCATCGCCTTGGTCCAGGCGTCGTGTTTCTGCCTGCAACCTATATGCAGGTGTCTTGTCCATCATTAATTCATAACTTTGGAAATTGCACTCATCATGACCCATAGATTGACAAAATTTGTAGAAGAGTTGTTACGGCATTTGTACGAATTTCTGCAACAAATGGCAATTGTCTATCACATGTTTCCCAGCTACCTGATAGATAGCACACCAGAGCATGGGCCCTGTACTTGGCCTTTCTACAGCTTCTGACCTTAGAAGCATTGGTCCCCCTAATGCAACATAATTTGTGAAAATGGGATAGTTATCTTTTTCATGCCCCTGTCTTTTGCACTTTAGGCACCACACTTCTTTGTGCACCTCTGGCCAAGCTATTTTGTCTTTCTTCAGACTTTGCATTTTGAGGCAAAGGTTCTGTAACTATGCATGAGTCTTTTGAACCCCCAAATTAGCATCCTGCATTGGTGTCTCATGCAATCTTATCACGATTTCTAGAGCTTCCGCCTGCGTCCTGATCTTCTGTTGTGATAGCGCAACCCTCAAGTGAGGCAGGAGCAAGGCCACAAACCATTTGTGGTGATGCCCATCAGTCAGATTCATGTTGGCTTCATGGATCATACACTTCAATCTTTGATCCAAATCCTAAGCTATCTCTCTAGTCTTCATCGTGATCTCCTTGAATCCCACAATTGATTGCACCTCATAATTAGGTCTACAAAATTCCTTATTTAGCGCAGTCTAGATATCGACCAACGTGGACGTCATATTATCAGTGCAATACTTAATGTACCAAGTTAGTGTGTGGTCCTACAAAGCACTAACCAACGTTGCTTTCTTCATTTCATCATCATTGATACGCTTGGCTTCCCATATAGCCTTCGCGACAAACCAAAACTGGTTTGGATCTTCATTTCCTACGCCCTTGAACATAGGTAGCTTTACGGATTTTTCCATGTTAAGTGGTGGTGGAGGTGGTGGCGGTGTGGTTGAGGGGATAAGCAGTGGAGGTGAGGATGGAGGTAGTGTGGATGGATGAGGTGAGGATGGAGGCAATGTAGGTAGTCATGGGAACCCCTGTCTTATCAACTGAATAGCACTTAGTGGAGAAGCCTGTGCTTCTCTTTCGTTACTCAGAAGAGGCTCAATTAGTGGGCTATATTCAAGGCCTTTTGTTCCTCCGTCCCTGAAAGTCCTTCCACTTCGGATAGCCCAAAACATTAAGGTAACTACATAATCCTCTTTTCACACAAGAGCATCTTAATCCAAGTATTTAATGATTTCAAACACTTACCTTGCGACCCCTTGAAGAAGTGGCACTCTGCTTCACTATAACTAACGGAAGTATCAACCAAAAAATCTATCACAAAACCTCCTATTATACGGTCGAGCCAATGATCGACATCGCACACAATCTTATCTTCAGAGGCTTCCAATTTCCACACTAACTTCAGGGTCCAGACAAGCAGACCATCAAGCCTCCACCTCCCTTGATCGTCTGCCAACTTGGCGATCCACTTGTATAATTCAATCGCGAAGGAACAAAACAATATTTTGTGCATATCTGTGTACATGTATCTGTCCAACCACTATTCTTTCATCAATCATGAATTCACCACGAACTCGTGGATCTTTCTATCCATCGAGTCTTCAATATCCTTTTTAGTTGGATTCCAATGATGCGACATCACACATCTTGTTATGCAGATCCTGGTCCTAGCAATGGAACCATTTGTTGGCTTGATGATCCCTGATCCAGGTTCAACGTTAATTAGCCAAGAAAATCCCTACACTACTGGCCCTTTTAGGATCAATCCACTGAGCGTGGACTGAAGTCTCACCCGAAGCAGTATGGGGGATACAGGAGTTTCCACACCCTGAGATGGTTGTGATGTTGGTTATATGCCCTGACCTTCCTTGACGCAAATCAATAAGCCTTTTAGGGCTTATCACAGTATTTCCCTTATTCATCCTTGAAGCCTCCGCGAAAGCCTCTGGTAGTCCTTCACGGACCTTAAATAGATAGATCAGGCACTTACGCGCCTCTGTAATTACTCTTACCTCTGTATCTACCCAGATTTTCTTAAGCATTTGTTACTTTAACATGCATTACGGTTCGCTTCACGAAAACATATATCTCTACTTGCGTTCATATTAAACAGAGAAACATATAGATTCACACATCAGAGTAGCATTAAAACATAAACCCATTATTCAACATAACATAATCACATGCAATGAACAAAAGTAAAATGCATAGGTAATTTCAGAATACTCTTCTTTATTATTAATTCAAATATCCAGTACAAACTTTGACTTCCCTGTGCACATAGCTGCAAGGATCCGCTCACTCAACTACGGACTTCTACCCTAGGCCCCTGCGCACTCAGCTGTAGAGCCTCTTCCTATGCTAAGACTCTTCACTCCTAGCTCTCAGAGACCCATTACATTCATTAACATCAAGTATCAACTATGAACTATCTCCCCTAGACTCTTGTAAGACTCCCTTTTTATACATTCCCATGGTCTGCGGACCATGGGTAGATCTCTAAAGCCGACTTGCTTTTACACAAAAGAAGGGTGGAAACCCTTTATTGACTCTTGACATCTTCGCGCTCCGCGACCACAAAATGCAAAGAATTTACACAAAAATTGGGCTTTTAGACCCAAAACTTGGGCTTTTAACCCCAAAATTGACCCTAGGGGACCCATTCCCAACATCCATACAACCATATGTAAAAACAGTAAATTCCTTATTTGGATCATCGATTCTTAAAATATGAGCAGTAGTAAGTAAGTGGTTTAGTTGGTTAAAACAATTTTGACACTCAACTATCCACTTGAAAGTTCTCCCTTTATTTTACAAGGACGTGATGTGGTAAGCCACCCTTGACAATCTTTCAATAAGCCATCTATAATACCTATCCAATCCCGTAAAGGATCATGTATTGGCCACGTTCTTAGGAACATGCCACTCCTTTATAGTTCTTATATTTTCTGGGTCTACAACGATTCTGTCTTTAGTAATAATATGTCCTAAATATTGAATTTTATCTTTATAAAATTCACACTTACTATATTTTTCATACAACCAGTGCTTCCTCATAATTTTCAAAACAATTTGTAAATTCTTTTTATGCTCCTCCATATTTCTGGAATAAACCAATATATCATCAATGAAAATCAGCACAAACTTGTCCAGATACTAGTGAAATATACTATTCATGAGACAGATGAACATTGGTGGAGCATTGGTTAACAAAAAAGGTAGGATTACAAATTCGTAATTCCCATTCATAATTCCCATAGTAGGTTTTGAAGGTTGTTTTATATATATCTTCCTCTTTAATTCTAATTTAGTGGTAGCGTGAACGCAATTCAATTTTAGAAAAGATTGTAGCTTCTTTCACTTGATAAAATAATTCATCGATGCAGGGTAAGGGGTACTTATTCTTGATTGTTAGATTTTTTAACTGTCTATAATCAATCCATAATCGTAAAGTGTCATCCTTGTTCGTAACAAAAAGTATTGGATCCTTCCAAGGTGAGACAGTTGGGCGAATGTATTTTTTGTCAAACAAATCTTCTAGTTGCATCTTAATTTTAGTTAGATTTGGAACACATGTGATATGGTGTTCTGGATATAAGAGTATCTCCTTGAATGAATTCAATGGCAAAATCTATGTCTCTTTTAGGAGGTAATCCAAGAATTTCCTCAAGGAAAACATGTGCATAATCTTGTACTATAGGCAGGTTCTCCAAAGTAGTAGTCTTTACTTTTTAATTTGAAAATCCCATTTGCACTACATAGATTTGGCACCGCTTCCTCGTACATTTCAGCAACTAGGAAGTTATAATCGGTCTTAATTTCAGAGTTCTCCTCACCCCATGTATCTCCTGTCTCATTCCCTCCTCACTTAAGAAGTTATTTGCCTTGTCCTTATAATTTATAAGTGATCAATGGTTCTCTAACCAATCCATACCAATTAAAATGTCATATGATAATAGGGTAGCACATTTAGGGTTGATATTATGGGATAATATACCAATTTTATCGGACATTTTTCCACCTTATCTAACATCTTTCTTTCAGCTCCTGGGGCTAGCTAAACTGGCCATGGGTTCTTAAATTTAACAGTTTGTAAATGACATTTCTCTACCGACTTAGGACTTATGTAACTTAAACTAGCCCCTGGGTCAATTAATATGGACACAACTTCATTAAAGATTGTACCTGCAAACTCCACCATGGTAGATTGGTATCATTCCTAGTGATCCTCCAGTGCAACATTAATCCTGGGAAAACTTTGTATTACCTCCCCTACGGTAGAGGCCTCCTAAATCTGTGTTACTAGTTATACCCCTTTTCAAAGAGGACAATTTTTGAAGTAGTGTGCTCCCCCACATCCCTAACATTGTAGCGGTGGTGTGGTTATTGATTCCAATTCATTTTTATTTGGTTGTTCATTAATTTTAAATTCATTTGGCAATTTCGACTTCTGTTGGGTCCTTCCTGAATTTCTGTTAGGATGATTTTTTGAGGAGCTCTTGAGATTGACTTCCTTCAATCCCTTGACAATCTACAAAGTTTTTTCCCCTTATTTTCCACTCATTTTCTACTACTATATCCTTTCTAATTCAATTGCTGGTAGAATATTCACACCTTTCTAATAGCCTCATCCATAGTATTGGGGTTATCAAATTCCAACCGATCTTTCATAAATAGAGGGACACTGCTAATAAACCACTGAACTTTCACCTTTTCTTCATGTATGTATGGGACATACCTTAGCAGCGAGACAATTTTTTTATAAATTCATCCATAAATAGTTGTCCTAACTGCAAATCATGAAATTCATTTTCTTTTTAATCATAAAATCACTTTGTTAAATATTTATCCTTTAAAAAGTTTTGAAAATCCTCCCAGGTTACTTCTTGCTCATCAATTATTCTTATTGTTTTCACCTCCTCCCACCATAAGGTGGCCATGCCTTGTAGCTCATAGATCCCCAATCGAGCTTTCAAATTATGATCTTATTCATAAATTTGGAAGTACATTTCATATTAATCATCCAAGTTTAAGCGGCCTCCTCTTGCTCCACATCAAATGTTGGAGGTATAATTTTCTTGAACTCTCCATGTAATTCCACTTTTTGTCTTTTTGGACCCCTATGATCCAAAACATTATCATATTCATCCTCATTATTCCTATGGTCACCCTCTAAATATGGGTGATCATCCCTTTATTTTTGTATTCCAGTTCTATTTCCGTGTTATGGGCTTCGATTAGGATGCCAATGGTTTTGTTAATCTGATAAGATTTTCATAATTTTTTCCTGCTCTTGCATCAACCATTCATTATCTTCTCTTAACCGTTCCATTTCATTCTTTAATTCTTGCATCGTCTCAAATAGAGTGGTATTGACAGTTCGAGATTCTTATCCTAGTTGTACCTACATTTTAGGATTAACTTCTGTATATGGTATTTATATTTCTCCTCAAGTTGATATTACCGGCATAGGTTCATATCTCCTCATCATGCTTCTGTTATTTGACCCTGGTCATATAACAAAGTCAATTATTTTACACTCACTCACTTAGGCCACGATGTTGAAACATAGCTCTAATACCAATTGTGACATCTCCATATACTGAACATTACAAAAAAGAAATTATACATGTATACAAGATTAATCGGTATTAAAGCTTCAACTTGTATTAGATAATCATTACATTATTTTTATGCATACGCTTTATATATTCATTACATTAACTAAGGTATGATGAGAACTAAGTTTTGTAACTTGGTGAAAAATAAATATGCCTTATGTTATGAACTTCTTCCCTTAACTCGTGTGGTGACTATACATTGACACTGATGAGGTTACATCAACATTGGTTAACTGAGGATGGCATCAAACTTTCTAGAATCCTTCTTGATCCTCCACTTGTCACCATTGATCTCGAACTCAGCAGCCTAATTGATGGTCCTCTTTGTAACCCTAGGGTCAATGATCTAGATGCAAAGGAGATCATTGAGGTAACTAAAAACCTCCTCTGGCACTGCAAAGAGTTCATTCGGTCTCTCTCGCTTCGATGGGAATTAGCCCTACAACTCCAATGACCACGACTTCCTAGGCATCTGTGTCTCGAGTAAACATCCTTCCTTCATGAGTAAATTCCTAATTGCGTTTCCTTGTTGGGTTATTGATAATTTCTCATATCATGGCACATTTCTCTAGCTAACCGAACTTTTGTCTCCATAACTCGTAATGAAATTATTTGGGTGATCACTCTTCATAGTTAAGGTATTTTATCCCCAACTTCCTCTTTCCCCGACTGAGTATTATATTCGTGTTCATCGTCCTTTTATTTATTTAATCAATTACTAACTTGAAAGATTAATCATTATCATTTTATCTTCAATTTACCATTTGGTTTGGTATGGGTGACAAATTTTGATGGACTTTCTTCTTCTTAACTCAGGTATTCTTTTTTATTTTTATACATAGTTCTTTAATTCTTTCTTGTATCCTTATTTTTGTTGTACCTAGGTTTTCAGCCTTCTCACTTGAGATTATTTTCTGGTATTGATAGGTGAGACCCATGTTTGTTGTGAACATTACTTACAGTTACAAAATCTCAAGTTACCAATTATTTATTTTCTCTGTTTCTAGGTTAGCAACTGATCCTTTCTTTGTTGGAACCTTTGTTCTATACAACGTTGCTTCAAACATATTTCGAGTATTATGAATTATCATAGTTTGTTAGGATTATGGTTTTTCTGGTTAGATACCTTCTTATGTGAATATTTGGCTTTATGCTCAGGATTGTGGCTACGACTTGATTTCTCTTATATTTTTTTATGTGATACTAAATACATGGTGAAGCCATGCTTTTCCAACCTATAATTTTCATTGTAAATGTGTTTGTTATTTAAATGAATTGTAGTTTATCTTGAGGGTTAGATAATTTTTATTTTATGTTGGAATGCAATATTTTTTTATAGAATAAACATGGTTGTCAATCCAAGTAATTATTGCTCCAAATTATTCTCAATATGCATTTCTTGTTTATTTCCTTGTACCAGCTCTATTGTAAATTCTAGGTATGAATTTTTTTTGCATGGTATTTTATCATGGTGATACCAACTTCGACCCTATTTACACTGACTGTTATAATGATTATGTCTAGGAATATTTATTCTTTAGTCTAAGTGTGGGATGATCAAAATATAGTTTTACCTTTTTGCTTGTAACTATAGTTATACCGCGTAGATTGAGGGATTGTCCTTGGGCTTCTAGAAGACGATTAGGCCCAAGAACTAACCCTCTAACTCCTGGTTCTTCTATTTGTTCACATGGGTTTTTATATGTAAGCTATGAGGAATATTATCCTTGAGATTAACCTTTGCCCAAAAATTACTAGACACAATGAAGTTTGTTCCCATTTCATCCATGTCCCACCTTGCTGCCTTGAGACTCTATCCAGTTTCTAACAGTAAATCCTTGGCCAACATCCTTTTAGAAGATTTTCGTCACTTATACCTACAACAATAATTATCTAAACCCACCCATAATGTGGGCATAAAGTTCATCAATGATCATAAGCATAAAAAGGCTTGAGTATACTCTTTCTTTAAGGGTGTTGACCATTCCATGAATAGTAATCAAGATAGCATTTACAACACACTTATTTCAATCTACTAAAGATATTTAAAACAACATGTAAAGTACACATTTCTGTTTCCTTTTTATGTATACTAGAATCATTTAAAGCAACATGTACAACACCATCATGTACAACATACATCATTTTCTCTGTTTATCTATTAGTAACATTCGAAACAACATTTCATACATGTAAAATATTGTCTAAGTTATCCAAAGTTTCTTTCACAAGTAGTCACCACCACATGAAGAAGAGGTTTCCACCCTGTCAACGAGATCAGTCTACAGATTACATCTCCCCCCAAGCTAACCTTGCATGTAGGGTAATTTTCAGGACAACACTGCACACAACATTTGCTTGCAACTATCTGGTCTCAACCAGACTTAGTCAAGGACAGTTTGTGTTTAAGAAGATTCCTCTGGCCAACCAACAAGACAAAGAGAAATATATCTCATAAAACAGTCCTTTCAACTTTTACAGTTCTTCCACTTTAGGTCACCTCAGGTTCATTGACTCTCTCAGATTTTCCTTAGTTTATTTTAGCCTTCTCCTTCATAATAAGTTTGGGCAGGTAACTACCTGACCCATAACTGTTCAACTACCCTGAAAGGTGGCTTCATTTAACCTTCCTCTTCATGTGGTTCCTTCTTGTGTAAACATTCAATTTTTGTAATAAAAACAAATATTTCCTACTTAACATTAGACCTTTACATGGTCTGCAAGGTAATATAATGTCTTCAATCACATTCAAAAGAAAATATTTACAAGTTACCAGGAGATGTCACATCATTATTTTTTTATATTTTGACGGAATCAAAATGTTGAAAAAGAATTACAACATCTCTATCATTTATGATTTTTATTTTATTTTTTTTAATTGTATTTTTACAAAGTCAAAATGTTAAAAAATACAACATCTCTACCATACTAGGTTGGAGAGCGTCTCTCGATGCAAGTAAAAAAAGTTTCGCGAAATGAAAACCAAATACAATGACTTTACATTGCATTATAAAATAATTGATATGATCTGAACTTGCCTTTTTATCTTACCCTAGAAAGAATGAAAAGGAGATCAAGGTATTCCATATGCATGTAAAGAAACATTGTGCACAATAATCAATTAGCCAAGTCCATTGGTATTTGACATTAAACATAACAAGCCATGGGTTCTTGTTTGATGCACCTTGTACATTTACAAGTCATGAATATATTTTATGACAAGAGTGCATTGTACTCCTTGCATTATGAGACTGACAAAATAAATAAAGTTGTAGAAAGACCATTATCTCTTCTTTGATATCCTCAAGTAATCTAAATCAACAGGTTGATGATGCTAAGGAGTCCTCTTCCATGTCATTTTCACAACTACTAAAGTATCCCACATTAGTTGCTGCAAGTCCATGATGTGTATAGATGGTTCTCTTTGGTCGTAGTGCAATATTATTAAAACTATTCTGTCAACATGAATGGTAAGAGTCTCTCATTATGATTGCAATGATATCAAACACAAAGCTTCTCCAAATTCCAATAAAATAAATATGCCTCCTTCTGGTATCCATGAAAATAGTTGGAATGATGGTGATGAGTAAAGTAGAGATGCTTCCCTTTGGATTCATGGTTGATATCATTCCAATAATAATGGGAGACTCTTTCCATGCATGTCAACATAATCTTTTCAATCAATTTGTTCTAAGAATATGTAGAACCATCTCTACATGTGAGACCTGGACCAACCAACATGGCATAATCAAGGAACAAAAGCTTCACACGAGTGGTGTTAAACAATTATGAAAATGACCAAAGTGGAAGAAGAGTTCTTAGCCTTGACAACATCTTGATATAAATTACTTGATGATATCTAAGAAGAAATATTGGCATTGCTTCCAAATGATTGTCTATGTGAATCTCACATAATTTGCAAGGAGTGGAATTCTTCTTTTGATTCACTAGAATCATATCTATTAAATGGGAAGAGGCATCCTGAAACATGAACCCTTGGCTTGTTTTATCCAATGTTAAATACCAAGGGGCTTGGTCAATGGATTAATCTTGTACATTATTTGTCCAATGTCAATTTCCAAATGGGTTGGCAAATATATTATTTTGCATATTATTTCTTTACACAAACTTGAAACTCATTCATCTATTTTGCATTTTTTTCCAAGACGAGATGAAAAAGTGAATTTCTCAAAACACAATTAATTTTATACCGAAGGAAATCCTTTGAGAACATATGTGATCATGCATATCTACCTTAAATTCTAGGATAAAAACATAAATATCACTCAAAGCAAGTGATCAAGAATATCCACATCAAATTTCTCTTGATAAAAATATAAATATCGCTAAAAGTAATTAATGAATTTCCCTAGGCAATAAGAACAATTTGAACATTCTACTCAATTTGATCTAGTTCCCTTAACGGAGCATCTAAATCCTCATCTCGATCAATTGTTATAAAAAGAATCCCTGGACTTGTAAGAAATTGAAGTGAATAAATGTGTAACTTAAAGCTAACAAACATTTAGTGCTAAATCTTCCACCTGATCTATAAATTTAAGTACATGAATTTAATGAAATGAACATAATTTTTTTTAAGAATTTCACCTTTGTGAACTAGAGTAGGGAAGTATGCTTGAAGAAGAAGATGAAATTTGGGATATAGTTTCATCAAGTGCTTGGAGAGTGTAGTCTTACATAAGTAGATGGCACTAGGGGCATCCAAAGAGACAATCAAGTCTCATATTTTTAAAACTATGAATTCTTTGAGCATGTGTATGCAAATACTAACAATGTTGGAGTTGGCCAAGAAGCTACTACAAAGAAGGAAGAATATTAAAAAGATAATACACAATGACAGAAGGCAAAGTATTTTAAAGAAGATAAGGTTAAAGGGAGAAATAAAATATCTCACAAAATATTAGAGGAATCTAAAGAGAACAAGGGATTACAAGTTTTAATATTTGGAATTTAAAATAAACAAGATAATAGTTGTGTGAAAGTGAGCTAAAAGGAAAAAAATAACATATATTTTGTGGATGGAAAAGCAAGGGATGAGGTAATGAAATTATCTTTTCAATTGCATTTGATGAACACGAGCATGTGATGACAATTGATGGTCAAAGAATAGTTTTATAAAATGATAAGAGAAATGGCTCCAAAAGGAAGTGATGTTAGCATGAATCGGAATGGTGAAAAATAAGTTGATAAGGAGAATTCAACACAAAATGTTACAACAAATGCAAGGGAAACCATGAGGAAAGAAAAGAAAGGAGACAACCAAGTCATAGATAAGGAGAATGCACAACAAGAAGATGAAAATAAGGAGGATGTTTGTGCAAGCAATAAAGAGATATATGGTACAAATTGTAACTAGTATAGTGCAAAGGGATAAATAGCTCCAAATGATAAATGTAAAAAGGAGGAAGTGAGTTACACATTTGAATAAGAAAAAAAGAAACTCAATGTGTGTGGGTAGGGTTATTTTTTGATATATGAGAAGTATCTCAAAGAATTGATAATGATTAGGGTATACAACGTTTTCTCATAAAGACATGGAAAAGGATGGGTATAAAAAAGAGATCCAAATTCTAATCAAGAGTAGTTTGAAATATAAAACCAAATTTGAAGGCATCAAAATCTATAAACATGATTTGGTTTATCATTGGTACATGATAATAGAAAGACTTATACAAAGAGGTATAAAGAAGGGCATGTATACTGGAATATTGAATGAAGTTATAAATATCCAATTTATTGTAGAGACAACAAAGAATAAAACCATAAGTAGGCCATAAAAAAAGAGTGGAGAAGTGAAGTAGAGGTTTAGTAAGATAAATGGACAATAAGCAAGAAAGGTATGGGATACTGGAAGGCTATCGATAGTAATAACCCAACATGTAGCAAGCACATAGAAAACAAAAAAACAAAGTTTGGAATCTATAAGGAAGGAAAATTTTCAATAGATACACTTGTAATTGAAAATGTCAAACAGCGAACATGGAAGTTAAAACTAGCAGAAGTAGTACAAAGTCCCATGAAGAGGATTCCATTAATTTTTTTTACATAGGGAGAGGATTTCTTCAAGTCAACATGACCTATGAGGTAAAGGGAGTGGATTCCATTAATTTCATTTCATTTAAACTAGCCTAGATCGATCTTTACTCTGGATCTACCAAGATTCAAGGGATTTGCTTCCTCTATTTGTTAATCTAGGTTGTCATTGATGTCAATATAGAAGTGTTTGTGATGGAAAATTTTTTGATACATGATTGCCCATTGATGCCCATTGATCATGATGCTCATAGTGATGAAAGTTTGATATATGATGATATGATGAGATGGAGGACCCAAGTGGATTGATATATATATATATATATCTATATATATATATATATATATATATATATATATATATATATATATATAGATATATATATATAGAAGCAGTAGATTTGTGAAGCAATAAGAGCAAGAAGCGAAAGAGTAAGATGAAGAGTTTATCGAAATCCATCAAAGAAGCAAGTCATCAGAGCTAGATATATATAGATATATATATATAGAAGCAGTAGATTTGTGAAGCAATAAGAGCAAGAAGCGAAAGAGTAAGATGAAGAGTTTATCGAAATCCATCAAAGAAGCAAGTCATCAGAGCAAGAGAATCAGGTTATCATATATGCCCAAGAAGAACCGATAGGAAGAAAACAGAGGAGGAGCATAAATAGAGTTCTAGGAGGTCACAGGAAGATAATCCATAAGAGCAACAACTATTGGAAGAGAGGGGATAGGAGTGTACATCTATTTTGATCATGGATGAAGGCTCGCACTAAATCCTAGCCTTCGATCTCATTTTCAATGCTTACATCACAGTCAATGTTGGGGGTTAGGCCTATTTTTAACCTGTGTGCTAGTTGAAGACTTGCAGGCAGTAGATTTGATGACCTCGTATATCCAATGGATATTGGGTCATAAAGTGATCGGAAATTAATCTCAAAACGGACCCAAACTTTTATAGATCAAGGATTTATAATCCTTATTGACTTCGTAAAGGCGGTTAAGCATCGCACAAGTTCCCCGGCTGATATCATTGTGAACCATTAGATCCAATGCGCCTTGATCAAACGGTGGAGGATCGACGATTGGGTTTATTGATTGGGTGGATCAACAACCGTTGGATTAATGATGAGATCAATGGTGGAGAATTAATCTGATAAGACTTGGGACTAAGTGGAACCGAGAAGTTTATGGATGCGAGTTTAATTTTATTTGGGGTCTGGTCTTGTGCATTTAGGTGGGACTGGCATTCGTTGGCAGGTTTTGTGTTAAAGTTGTTTGGTCATTGGTTGGGTCTTTGTTTAAAACCCACTAATGTAAACACTTCCGATTTATATCTATCGCATATCAAGGAGTCTTAGGAATAACTCTGATCTTTCATGAAGTTGCAATTGGATTAAAGGTGATGACGTGGCATGTGGGACCTCCATGTGGGTATAGCAGCTCTTTTATGGTTTTCAATGAATAATCAAATCTATGGATAAAATACTCTTCAATATATATTTAGCCTCCCTTCAATAGATGTGTCCTTCGATCATTGGTGAAACTCATATAAAAATGAATTAAAACGCTCTAGTTCTGAGTAAGCCGAAGGAAGCCAAAGAAAAAGGAAGCTGAAGAGACAGAGGAAGCCGAAGGAAGGAAAGAAAAAGGAAGCTGAAGAGACATAGGAAGGCGAAGGAACAATAGAAAGAAGGAAGCCGAAAGGTTCAGCAGAAGAAGATGAAGCCGAAAGGTCCAGCGAAAAAAGTGGGAGCTAAAGGTTTGGCAGACGATGAAGGTACAAAAGAAGTTGGAGAGAGAGTGAGAGAAGTAAGCAGAAGGATATAAGTAAGTTGTAGGTCCAGTAGGATAGAAGGAAGTCAAAGGTCCAGCAGGACAAAAGGAAGCCAAAGGTCCAGCAGGATAGAAGGAAGCTGAAGGTATGGCAGGATAGAAGGAAGCTAAAGGTCCAGCAGGATAGAAGGAGGTTGAAGGTTATAGTAGGAAGAAGGAAGGTGAAAGGGCCATTGGACGACAAAGATTTGTTTGACCTCGAACCAACCAAGTAAGATTTCATCAGTCATCAGTTGAATGGAGCAGTATATAACACCAATGTTGAAGTATTTGTGAGTTTGTTCCTTGGAAGTAAGATACCGCAACAATCACTCCTAAAGCAGTTACTGTGACAATAAGAACGGAGGCTTGAAACAAAGATTTTTTGTGTAGAGCTTACTGCAGTTTTTTGTAGACACATTGAAGTTGTGTAAAGACTATTGTAGATCATGATGGATATTTGAAATCATCATGAGGTAACTTTGCAGACTCTGTGTTTGCAATATGAAGAGTTGTGAAGACTCTTTCATATGAAGATAGGTTGTCATTGATGATGTAGCATGGAGACTACAGTGAAGCTGTAGATTGACATAATTCAGTGAAGAAAATGTTGGGAGCCTAGAATAACTACAAAACATATCTAGACAAAATATAGCAGTGGGTTGGAGCCTAGAGGGTTGGTACCCTGAAGGTTGGAGCCTCAAGCAAACAAGGTTGGTGCCTTGACAAGATAAGGTTGGATCCCTTGGGGTTGGTGCCTCAGAATTGGAAGGATTAGCATCCTTGGAGTTGGTGCTCCTAAACGCAAGGTTGGTGCCTTGAGAAGATAGGGTTGGATCCCTAGAGGTTGGAGCCTCACAAATGACCAAGTTGGTGCTTGGCAACAGATTGGATTCTTATATATATTATACCTTATTTATTGTAAATATTATATTAATAAAAGAATTTATTCCTATTATGCATTTTGTGTTCTAAATATAAATGATTGAATTGGTAAAAATAACAATTGAAAAGAAATACTGATTCACCCCCCCCCAGTATTTCCAACAATTGGTATCAGAGCTAGTACCTTCACTCAAAAGCCTAATATCTTGAAGGTTGATCATTAGAACACAAATGGAAAATCCAAGGAAGAAAGTCTCCAATCCTCCTAAAGATGTGTCTCCCTCTACCATTGAAATAGAAGAGATTCAATTTGAGAAGGCTCCATGGTTCAATGAAAACTCTGATATATGGGAAGCAAGAATGAGGAATTTCTTAAAGACTCAAGGAATTGAAGTATGGGAATCAGTAATTACTGATAACATGATGAATGGAGAATTCAAGGAGTAGAATGCAAAAGCGATGAAGGCAATCTTGAATGGGCTACCAGATTCTATAAAGAACAATTTAGGAAAATGTTCATCAGTGAAGGGTATATGGGACAAACTTCATGATATTCACTCAAAATGAGAATGGACAGTGTCTCTTGTCAAGAAAATGATGGAAAACAAGAAGAAAATCCAAAGGTCGTCAAGGAAGCTGAAGATAAGATTGATGACATCAAGGCTAAAGAAGACCTAGAAAATGAAGAGAATGAAAAAAGACTTTGTAGAAGATCTCTCACTCAAATTATGGCTGCCATGGAAGAGATTATCAATTTGAAAAAGGAAAACGAGGAAATTAATAAGAAAGTGCTAGTTGGTGACCAAGACCAAACAAGGAAGAAAGTTGACCTTGTCAAGATTCAAGTACAAGAAAGGGATCAAGAGCTTGCCAAGCTTAAGAAGGAATTTCATCAAAACAAAAGAAAGCATAATGAAGAAATCATATCCATGAAAAATCAACTGGATAAAGCAAAGACACGGGAAGATACCTTGTCAAGTCAACTTGAACAAAGGCACAAGAGCTTGAACAAACTTGAAGAAGAGATTGGCCAGTACAAGGTAGAGGTCTCCTCTCTCAAATCTCAACTACAAGAAGTAAGAAAGTTAGCACAAGGAGCTGAGAAGACAATGGAAGCATTAGAAATCATAGAAGGACAGGTTGATGAAGCAAGAAAGGAGAGAAATACCATGATAAACCAACTAAAAGCAAAGGATGAAGAGATATTCAAACTAAAATCCGACCTCAACCTTGTCAAGGCTGAAACATGTAAAGCTACAAGAATCAAGGAAGAAATGGAGGGTAGTCTAGCAAAAGAAAATGAAGAAATATTCAAAATGAAGTCAGATATCATCTCCCTTAAAATAGAAGCAAATTAAGCTACTCGTATCAAGGAAGAAACTAAGAAACAACTTGCTAAGAAGAATAATGGTTGCAAAAGATTTAAAGAAGAGATTGTCTCCCTCAAGAAAAAGGTTGAAGGGATGGAAAAAAATATTGAAGATATCTCAAGCCTTGGATGACATGCTTAGCCATCAAATATCTCCATTTGATAAATCAGGTCTTGGCTATGAAGGAGAATCCTCAAGCAAGAATGATAATGCTTCAAACCAAAGTGATGTGAGGAAGCAAGAAAGAAATGTTGACGCTCCCAGTTCCAGCAAAGGAAAGGATAAGAGTCAAGGCAACACGGAAGGAAATCCTATTCTAAGAAGAAATGCAGATGATGTCAAGGACACAAGAAGAAATGGTTATAATCAAAGGATCTCAAGGCAGAAAGGCTTCAGAAGTACCTCAAGGAAATCTCCATCTCCTAGGTACCAAAGTTTATTTCTTGGTTATTTTTATTCTTGTACAAACTTTGGACACATGGAAAAAGATTGTAGGGCATATCACAAAGATAAATATAATGGTCCCCATCAATCTCCGAGAAGCAATTTTGCAAGAAGAAGTCATGAATTCCTATTCAAGAACAACATAGAGTGCTTCAAGTGTCATAACATTGGTCATATGGCACGTAATTGTAACTTGATTTGGGCACCTTCTCAAGCTAGAACCGTGCCAGAAAAGAAAGTTACACAAGTATGGAGAAGAAAGCAAATACAATATGAAAATCTCCTAAACCCTCTAGCCAACAACACATGTTATTGACTTGATGAATATATTCTTGATATTTCGAGTGTTTGATGATGATATTCTACCAAAAAGATACCATGCATACAGTTAAGGGGAGCTTGTGATTCTTGATCATTATTGCAGAAGTTGTTCATTAAAGGGTCCTTATGAAATCCTTGATGAGATATATTAATAATCATTCTTTGATAAGATCATTTCTCAGGAGCACTACATTGAAGAACATGATGTTGTAACCATTCTTTGGACTGTTGTTGAAGATGTTTTTCCACTTGATCACTTAGGATAAATTAGAGCAGCAGAGAAGGCCATCCAGTGCTAGAGAAATAGGGAAAATAACTATATTGTTGGTGTTACAAAAGCTGAATGTCTCGACTCAGGGATATAATGTGAGAATAGTTAAATTAAGGAAATTAATAGAGGCTTTGTTTGAAGGGAAAATCAGCTCATAGTTTTCAATTTTGTAGCAGTAACATGAATCTTGATAACATTCCGAAGTATACAAAGTGCCAGTTGATAGAAGATGATGTGGAAGGAGATCTTCAGCTTACTTAGAACTCCAAATGAAGAAGTTTGGTTAGTAGTTTTCACAAGTCAGTTATTGGCATCCTTTTCCTCAACGAGAGGCCTGTGATCTCAGAACCGAAGTCCCGGATTTAGATGATGATGCTTTCGATTTGTTATCAAAACTGCTGGTATGTGACCCTTCTAAGAGAATCTTTGCCAAGCGTGATCTGTTGCATCCTTATTTCTTTGAGTTGAGTAAAGCATATCTACATAGTATTTTGAGAATGTGTCCCTCTCCAACATTTAAAATTTTCATAGGGAAGTTTGTGAACCAGTAGATGAAAAATATAGTTTGAGTGGGTTTCCACTATCGAAGGTAATGAATACTAAGTATACAATGTCGATGTAGAAGTTCGACAGGGGGAGTCCTTGTGCACTCCTTTGCAGTTGATGTCAAAGGGGGAGAAAAAAATAATATCGCCATCAATGACAAAGGGGGAGATTGCTAATCTAGGTTTTCATTGATGTCAATATAGCAGTGTTTGTGACGGCAAATTCTTTGATACATGATTGCCCATTGATCATAATGCTCATAGTGATGAAAGTTTGATATATGATGATATGATGAGATGGAGGACCCAAGTGGATTGAATATATATATACAAATAAAATAGAAGTAGTAGATCTGTGAAGCAACATGAGTAAGAAGCGAAAGAGTAAGATGAAGAGTTTATCAAAATCCATCAAAGAAGCAAGTCATCATAGCAAGAGAAGCAGGTTATCATATATGCCCAAGGGTAAGTGTTATCGAAAGAACAAAGAGAAACATCGATATAGAGGAGTAAAGAAGAAAACATCGGAGGAGCCATATAGGAAGTATCGCATGTAATATATGCCCAAGAAGAACCAATAGGAAGGAAACAACGGAGGAGCATAAACAGAGTTATACGAGGTCACACGAAGATAAGCCATAAGAGCAACAACTATCGGAAGAGAGGGGGTAGGAGTGTACGTCTCTTTTGATCGTGGATGAAGGGCCGCACTAAATCCTAGCCGTCGATCTCATTTTCAATGCTTACGTCACAATCAATGGCAGGGGTTAGGATTATTTTTAACCCATGTGCTAGTTGAAGACCCGCAGGCTGTAGATTTGATGACCTCGTATATCCAATGGATATCGGGTCATAAAGTGATTGAACATTAATCTCAAAATGGACCCGAACTTTTATAGATCAAGGATTTATAATCCTTATCAGATCACTAAAGGTGGTTAAGCGTCGTGCAAGTTCCCCAGTCGATATCATTGTGAACCATTGGATCTAGCGCACCTTGATCAAACAGTGGAGGATAGACGATTGGGTTTGTAGATCAGGTGGATCAACAACCGTCGGATTAATAATGAGATCAACAGTGGAGAATTAATTCGATAAGACTTAGGACTAAGTGGACCCAAGAAGTCTTTGGACATGAGTTTAATTTTATTTGGTGTTCGGGGTTGTGCATTCAAGTGGGACCGACGTTCATTGGCAGGTTCTATGTTAAAGTGTTGCTTGGTGATTGGTCAGGTATTTGTTTAAAACCCACTAATGTAAACACTTCCGATTTACATTTATCGCATATCAAGGAGTATTAGGAATAACTCTGATCTTCCATGAAGTTGCAATTGGATTAAAAGTGATGATGTGGCATGTGGGACATCCATGTGGATATAGCAACTCTTATATGGTTTTCAATGAATAATCAAGTCTATGGATAAAAGACTCTCTGATATATATTTTTAATATACAATTCAACTTCTCTCCAATAGACGTGTCCTTTGATCATTGGTTGAACTCATATAAAAATGAGTTAAAATGTTTTAGTTCTGAGTAAGCCAAAGCAAAAGGAAGCCGAAGAGATAGAGGAAGCCAAAGGAACTGAAGAAAAAGGAAGCTGAAGAGAAAGAGGAAGCTAAAAGGTTTAGCAGAAGAAGATGAAGCTGAAAGGTCCAGCGAAAAAAGTGGGAGTTGAAGGTCTAGCAAATGATGAAGGTACACAAGAAGCTGAAGATCGAGTGGGAGAAGTAAGCAAAAGGATAGAAGTAAACCATAGGTCCAGTAGGACAGAAGGAAGTCAAAGGTCCAACAGGACAGAAGGAAGTCGAAAGTCCAGTAGGATAGAAGGAAGTTGTAGGATAGAAGGAAGTCGAAGGTCACAGGAAGAAGAAGGAAGCCGAAAGGGCCAGCGGAAGACGAAGATCTATTTGACCTTGAACCAACCAAGTAATATTTCATCAGTTGAAAGGAGTAGTAGACAACACCACCATTGAAATATTTGTGAGTTTTTTCCTTGGAAGTAAGATACTACAAAAATCACTCCTAAAGAAGTTACTATGACAATAAGAACAGAGACTTGAAACAAAGAGTTGTTTTGTGCAGAGCTTACTGCAGTTCATTGTAGACACATTGAAGTTGTGTAAAGACTATTGTAGATCATGATGGATATTTGAAATCATCATGAGGTAACTTTGTAGATTTTGTGTGGAAAATATGAAGAGTTTTGAAGACTCCTTCATATGAAGATAGGTTGTCATTGATGATGTAGCATGGAGACTACAGTAAAGTTGTACATTTATAGAATTCAGTGAAGAAAATGTTGGGAGCAAAGAATAACTCCCAAACATATCTAGACGAAATATAGCAGTGGGTTGGAGGCCAGAGGGTTGGTGCCCTGAAGGTTGGAGACTCAAACAAACAAGGTTGGTGCCTTGACAAAATAGGGTTGGAGCCCTTGGGGTTGGTGCCTCAGAATTGGAAGGATTGGTGTCCTTGGAGTTGGTGCTCCTAAACACAAGGTTGGTGCCTTGAGAAAATAGGGTTGGATCCTTAGAGGTTGAAGCCTCACAAATGACCAAGTCAGTGCTGGGCAACAGATTGGAGTCTTATATATATTGTACTTGATTTATTGTAAAGATTATATTAATAAAAGAATTTATTCCTATTGTTCATTTTGTGTTCTAAATATAAATGATTTAACTTGTAAAAATAACAATTGAAAAGAAATGTTGATTCATCCCCCCTCTTAGTATTTCCCACACTATTTACAGTTAAGATGGATATATGTTGCTTTAATTCCCCCCTTGAAACAAGCTATATTCCACTTGAATACCATGCGTTTCTATAACTTGAATTTCGTTTTTAAACATAGGGTTATTTTTATTTTTATCTTTATTTTATTTTGACCAAGTAAAATATTTACAAAACATTACAACATCTCTACCATATTGGGTTGGAGAGCACTTTTAGGGACAATAAAATTAAAGTAAAATATTTATAATGTATTTTTATTTTGAAATTAGTTATGATTTTTTGGGATGTGGTATTGATAAGCCACGATACTGTAACAAAACCTATTTACGAATTAATAATATGCATGATAAAATAGGGGTGAATATCCATAGCTAAGAACCTTGTTATATTGTAAGTTTATGTTTTTATGTGTTTATTAATTAAATTTAAATATTGTTATGGAACCATTTTCTACACAACTACATCTACCCCATACC
Organism: Pinus taeda; assembly: GCA_000404065.3. Classification (NCBI taxonomy): domain Eukaryota; kingdom Viridiplantae; phylum Streptophyta; class Pinopsida; order Pinales; family Pinaceae; genus Pinus; species Pinus taeda. The sequence goes on along the minus strand of APFE030162371.1, from coordinate 3,277 downwards.
TCTTTTGCTTTTATATTTAATTTTAAAAAAAATGTTATAAAACCGAATCAAAATAAAATGTTGACATACAGTCTTTCTTACATGTCTTTCTTACATTTCGTGTAACACTTAGTGATTTGTTTTCATAATTAGGATGTAATAGTGATTGATTAGATGGATTTGTTTTCATAATTAGGATGTAATAGTGGTTGATTAGATGAATGAGGGATCGATATGTAATTTACTATTTCAAGTGAGTGAGTTGTTGGAGTTAGGTATTTTAGGCTTACATTTGATATTTTCTAAGAATAGGTGATTTGGTCCATCTTTAGTGGATGCCAACTAAATCATTATATTGTATAAAGATGATCTTAGTAAGAAAAAAATAAAGCGAGTATAGATTAAGAGTAAAACAGAGTTTGTGTAGTTGCGAAAATAGTTCCAAGAGACTGAGAGACTAACTATGTAAAAAACCACCTAAATCTATAAAACATTCTATATTTCAATGTTGAATATAAAAGTTGTAAGTATTTTGTGGTGGAGCGGTTAGTGCCTTTATGTAAATAATAATTTGTTATTAATATGACATTATTTTATTGAATGATGTCTTTTGTGTTTATTGGGGTTGAGGAATTTTGAGTACCAAGCCAAATTAGCTTCCCTTCAATTTCGTATGATTGATTGAGGACAACTTAGTTGCAGAATGAACCAATCAAGTTTCCAATTTCATAATCTAGCCATAGTTTTATTTTCTTATCGAATAATCGTTCACTATGGAGGTTTAAGTTGAGGTACAAAGTGAGATTTCAAACCAAGGTTACCTGGGAGCAGGAGAAAAAACGTTGAGCGGGAACGAGAGAAACATTTTTAGAAGCTCCCGGTTTGGGAGCGATTCCAAGAGCGTTTTTTTTTTCTAGTATAGATATAGTTTATATTTTTATATTTTGATGAATATATGTCAAAAAAATCATGTAGAATGATGAATTAGATATAAAAAAACATAGATTGAACCATATGACAACAATCATCTAGAAGTTATAATCTTCATCAAACACGTCCACAAGTTAGTAACATAGTAACATACAACATATTGAGACTCATGATTGATCAATCTTAAAGTTTCAAGCTTTCAAAATTCAATATATAACATTTATCATCATTGATCACCAAAGTTGTACTTGTAAGCTAAGTGTAACAATTACAACAAATAATATAATTTAACGTGAAATGAAATATTATAAAATGAAATGAAATCAAACAACTTTCAACTTTCATGAAGCATCATATTCATAATTCATTATTAATGAGTTAATTACCAACTTCAAGCTTCAAACTTAAATGTCATATATTGTTTAAAAAAATTTCATAATAAATATGAAAGAGTCCATAGTTATAAAAACTACTAGAAACTAGAAAATACAAGTAAATCTATTATCTATTGCTAATGCTTGGGCCCCTTGCCACCACGAGAAATGTCTAATGTTTTAGTCTTGTTGGAAAATCAGGATCTTTGTCATTAATATCACCCTCTAAGCATTAATATCCAAAGGTATATTGGTCATTACCTCTAGATCTATATAGGGATCTTTGTCATTAATATCACCCTCTAAGCATTAACATAAGATAGAAAAAACATATCATGTAAAGTTAGATTTTGTTTGAGTGATGTGTACATTTTTAGGAGGGTCATGATAGAGGAGTTCGACAACCAATGTCACTAACATCAAAGTACAAAGATGGATTGGTTCTCTTGATTAAATATGAGTTCCACACCCTAGTACATAAAAAAATCCAATGGAAACAGTGCAATTCCCCCAAGCCCGAAATCCTGAAAAACTGACAAGTTTGCTGGATTTTGAATGAAATGTAAAATTCTAGTTTCTCCATATGAGATCCAATGAGGTCGAAACCACTCTCAAACATCTTGAGTCATTTCATGGTAATGTTAAAATTTTAAGTAAAAGGATGAAAATGAAGATTAAGGAGAATGTCACTTTCTTAAACATTACCATGAATTGCATATCAATACTAGGGCCATAGGCTTTATCATTAGGCTGCCACACTCAAAAAATATTTGTTTCTTTGAAAAAAATTGCATTTTGGAATATTACTGCAAAATTTTCTTGCAAAAAATACTAAACGCTCCTGGAAAGGCATGGAGCATTTTTTTTTAGTGAGCGTTCTTCCAAAAATGCTCCCAAGTCGGGAGTGCGCCCCTAAGGCACTCCAAAGTCACTCCAGCTTAGAGCACAAATTAGGAGTGGGAGCACGAGGGGGGCACTCCCCCGCAACCCTCGTTTCAAACCAAATAGTAAAGACATCTAGTAGTGCTCCTTGTATGTGTTTCCAAGAGAGAATTTTTTTATAACCAAGAATGACAAACAAGGAGTTAGATGATTGGATCATGAATCATCCAAGTCCATGGCATGGAGTATATGGTTAAAGGATAGGTTAGGGCCGAATTTGTTCTAAAGAGGATCTGTAAGTCTGATAGAGACATAGATATTATGTCTAATTTCGTCAGACGAGGCTTAAGACGATATCTATCTTTTCACATGTTCAGCTAAGCTAAGGCATATGCAACATAGTTTTAACTAGACTATGCATTTGATTAATTGAGGACAGCCCAATTGTAGAAAAAACAAATCGAGGTCACAATTTAAAAATTTAACCTCAGATTTTTTTCCTATTGGATAATTGTTCATTGTGCAGGTCTAATTCGATGTTCAAAGCGAAATTTCATGTTAGGTAGTAATGCCTTCTAGTGGTCGGGTTCCTTGTACTTGGTTACAAGAGAGGAATTATTTATAACCAGGAAAGACTAGTAAAATAGGGAATTAGATACCCAGGTCACAAAATCATCTAGGTCCGTGGCACGAGGTATATGTTACATCATGACCGTATTTGTTCCAATGTGAATCTCTGAGTTTGACAAGGACATAGAAAATTCGATTTAAGAATTTAATCATATTGCGCTCAAGGAGATATCCAGATCTTCACATGTCCAGCTTAACTAGACTGCAACTTAGTTTTAAGAAAACTGTGAATGAAAGAGTGAAGTAAAGGGAGGATTCAAAGGATCCTCTAAAATAAAATGAAAGCATGATTGAGAGGGTTGTGTCGAAATTCATTTGGGTTAGCATGGACCATAAGGGAAGTAGATGCATTGGAAAAGACTTATAAATATAACAATGTCATTTATGTTATATGATTATAATATTTCTTGGTCCATCAAGTAGAATTAACACAATAATTGTTTTGTAAAATTGTCTTGTAAAATATAAATTAAAGAAAGATT
>APFE030162369.1:46034-58797 GCA_000404065.3 Pinus taeda | reverse complement strand
ATTCTTTTAAGGCATACCCTCTTTTCATTTTTTAATTTTCCTAGTATGTACACAAAATATGGAACCTTTGCAGCCTGCAATGATGAAAATATTTAGCCCTTCCACTGTCAATCATGAAAGATGAAACCTATTGGTATAGGAACCTAACAGTGGCTCCACTTGGGGATGGCTTTACCTGGTGGAAAGCCAAGAACAACAGGTCAGATGGCCTTATTTTCTTCCTCTCACTGTAGTGAATTTGCTCTAGTATTGCCACCTTTGATCTGCAGTTAGTGAGATGGTATGCAGTGTCTCATGACCTCTTTAGAGAAAGAATAAATATTTCATGACTTGCTAACATGTATCACTGCCTATCATTGGTTCTTTGTTTTGAAGACCTTGCTCATTTTTGTTCATTTGAGCTTTTTCAAGTATCTATGTAATTTTGATATGGTTCTGCCGATCATTCTTCAAAATCTGTTGTAGTTGCTCTTCTATATATCTACTGTAAAAAAAAATGCTTGAAAATATAGACATTTATGTACAATATGGGGCTATTCTATGCTCATGTATCATAGTAATGCTTGAGCATTCTCCCATTCACTGGGCCTTCATCATTGTTTGACTCATATAGACTCTTGAGAAAGAAGGTGTTGTTACCTTGCACAGCTTGAATTACAAATGGCCCTTTCTATAGAAAATCAAACTTGCCATGCTTTCCTTTGTCTTCCCTCCTAGAATCCCATTTCAATACTTTGTTGCCTATGAAGAAGTCCTTAGCCTTTGTTCTTTTGTCAAACACCTTTTTAAGCTTTTCCTGTAGAACCTGGGTTCTATGATACACTTCTTCCCTTGTTTGTTGTAAGTGAATTGTTTGATTGATCCTTCTCTGTATATCATTGGGTTCAGCCTATATTTCCTGCAGTAATTTGATCACAGGGATCCCAAGGGATGATGGGAACACAGCTTCCAGGCCATATACTAACTCATATGGGCTAGTACCAATAGATCTTTTTGTGGTCAACCTATCTGCCCATAGTGCATTTACCAGCTTCTTATGCCAATTCTTTTTGTTCTCCTCCAAGACCTTTTTAATGATGTTGATTAGGCTTTTATTGGAGGACTCAGCTAGGCCATTGCCTTGAGGGTAATAGGTTCTTGAATGACCTAGGGTGATATGATATTTGTGACAGAAGCTGATTATTCTCTTGGATTTAATGGCAGCTGCATTATCTGTTATGATTTTCTCTGGGCAGCCAAATCTAGACAAGATATTGGTTTCTAGGAATTGTATGATAATTGAATCATTTCCTTGTCTACAAGGTATGGCCTCTATCCATTTGGTGAAGTAATCAGTAGCTGTCAGGATCCATCTATGCTGGCTTGAGGATGAAGGGTGAATTTCCCCAATGAAGTATAAGCCCCATTGTTGAAATGGTTTTTCAGTTAAAATGGGCCTGAAGGGCAAGGGAAGTAACTTTTTCTTCCCTTCAAAGATCTGACATTTATGACATGACATTACAAAGTTTTTTGAATCAGTAAACAGGGAGGGCCAATAAAATCCAGCCCTCAGGATTTTATCAACTGTGGATTTCCAATATAAGTGCCCTCCACAGTCTCCTGCATGAAATTCTCTAAGGACCTTATCAGCTTCATCTGAAGTTAGGCAGTTAAGTAGGACAACTTCATGATTTTTCCAAAATAAAACATTGTCTATGATACAAAATTTTGTAGCCTTCAATTTTAGAAATCTGTTCTTGGTTCTGGATAACCCTGGAGGAGCTTGCAGGTTCAATAATACAAAACATATGTCAGCATACCAAGGTGACTGTAAAAAGGCTTGATTGATCTGTGGAGTCGCCATCTCCTGTTCGTTATCCAGTTCATTAATGTCAAGGGCTTGGAAATTAGTCTCAGTCATTAGTTTAGCTAGCCCTTGTCCTTTTATAAGTTTTGTTGGTTTGATTTCTATATCATATTCCAGAATATTAGCAATCCATTTGCCCCTCTTGCCTTCCATTCCCTCTTGAGTTAAGATGTCTTTGACTACTGCATTGGGCACATATGCAACTATGTGAGAGTATAGGATATAAACTCTGAAATCCTTTATGGCTTTTACCAGGGCATATGCTTGCTTTTCCATGATTTTGTACTTGATTGGGGCATCCCTAAGGGCTCTACTGAAAAAGGAAATAGGTTTTTCACATCCCAAGTCATCCTTTTGCAGTAAGACAACAGCAATTGTATTTTCAGAGGTAAAGGAGAAGATTATAAAATATCTATCAAAACTAGGGCTTGTAAGCACAGGTGTTTTTGTCAGGGCTATCTTGATTTCTTCAAAAGCTTGTTTAGCCTCAATTGGCCATTTGAACTTGGCATCTTTCTTGAGCATATTGTTCAACAATCTTATCAGCTCAACCAAGTTAGGAATAAGTCTTCTTAGGAAATTAATCTTTCCCAAAAAGGCTTGTAATTCTTTGATGTTTCTTGGATGGGAGACTTGCAGTATAGCTTGAATCCTATCAAGGTCAATTCTTATGCCATCTTTTGAAATTATATGACCAATTAGTTTTCCTTCTTCTAGGCCAAATAGTGATTTCTTTGGGTTTAAAGAAATGCCATACTTTCTGCAAATTAAGAACACTTGTCTAAGGTGTTTTAAATGCTCCCGGTCTGATTTTGAGAAAGCTGTTAGGTCATCAAGGTATATGACTAAGAAAGCATGGATTTCTTTGGCAAATGATATATCCATTTCCCTTTGAAATGTGGCTCCAACATTCTCGAGTCCAAAAGGAATTTTGACATATTTGAAAGTTCCCCAAGGTGTGGTGAAAGCTGTTTTATCTTGGTCATCTGGGTGAACTAAGATTTGATTGAATCCTAAGAAGCCATCCAGTAATGAGATTCTTGAAGCTCCCACTACCCTTTGTAAGATGTGATCCATTTTTGGCAAGGGGTAGTGGTCTTTGAGAGAGACTTTGTTTAAATTTCTCAGATATACACAAAGTCTTATCTCCCTAGTTTTCTTTCTTGTAGGTACAAGGTTAGAAATCCATTCAGAAAACCTTATGGGAGCAATAATCCCAGCTTCATACATTCATTTTACTTCTTTTTCTATTAGGGGAAGAAGTATTGGATTGACTCTTCTCAGTTTCTGTTTAAAGGGTTTTTGGTTTTCTTTCAGGGGTATTGTGTGTTGGATAACTGTAGTATCATAGGACTTAAGGTCCTCATAGCTCCAGGCAAACACATCCTGGAACTCTTTGAACAGTTTGACATATTCTGATTTCTTATCAGGAGGTTTCTAGAAAGCTTGATCATTTTGGGATTTTCAATGGTCCCAATGTTACACTCCTCTATTTCTGCATTGATGAGTTGCATCTTTGGTTTCTTAGAGAGATCATTTGAATCAAAAATGTCTTCTAAAGGAGCAAGACCTATAGGCAAGAAATTGTCTTTTAACTGAATTACTTCTGTTTCTTTCTCATTAATTTTATCAAGATCTGTTATCTTTAGTTTCTGCAAATTGGCAGGGTCGAAGGTTGCAGGATGTAATATCCTATCTGTTGTTTCAGCTGATATACTTGTGTTTAGTTCATCCTTTTGGTTTTGGTCCTCCCTAATGCTTGTGTCAATGTTTAAGTTTGAGAATTCCTCCTTCATGGTTAAAAAATTGTTTATCTGAGTGTCATTCTCAAAAACTTGCCAATTATTTACATTGTCTGGGACAGAGGGCCTGTGTTTGATCTCAGCAATGAATTGGTGGTTAGGCCCAAAAGGTAGTTTACATGTGCTTGCAAAGGTTTCCAGACTGTGAGCATGCAAGTTGTGGTTCCTAGGTATTTTGGTGAGCTGATATTCTAGGAAGTTGTTGGGCAAGTCTGTCACTGCTAACCTATAAGACCTCAGCCTGGGATCATTTGTGACAAAATTTCCCTTTATCTATTGGATAATTAAGTCTGAATCCCCCAATATGGAGACTTTGGTCACTCCTAGACTCTTAATCAGTTTGAGACCTAGTAGGAGGGCTTCATATTATGCCATGTTATTTGTGCATCTGAAGTTAAGCCTATATGCATGACCTAGAGCATGGTCATTTTGAGTATTGTGTATCCATACCCCTGCTCCTGCTCCAAGCTTATTTACTGACCCATCAAATTCTAAATACCACAAGGTTTCTTGGTCAATATTGGTTTCAATTGATTTACAGATTTGTTCAGTAGGCAAGTCTAGTCTTGGTGATTCTTGTGACCTGTCAGCAGACTCTGCTGTTTTAATGAGATTAGTGATCTTTTGTTTAGCAACAGTGGATTGTTCATTCATATGCCTAGTTTCCTTTGTTTCTAGGAGCTGGAGCTCAGTTTTGGGACATATATCAACATTGTATAGTATGAAGGAGTCCATATTTGAATGGATGGAATAGATTGGGAAATTTTGGGGCTTGTCCTGGCTGCTGACCACATATTTCATGAGTGTCTCTCTATACAGTCTCTTTGGCTGGCCAAAGACTGAAATTGTGGCATATGACATGTCTAATTGCAAAGATCCTTGGAGTTTGGCACCCTAAGATCTTGATAAGAGCATACCATATTTAGGTGGAATGTCAACCACTACTACATCCATTAGAATTGTTTTGGCTGGATATTGGATTAGGGATACACAGAGGTCTTTGATCAGGCCTAAACATCTTACCTGGCTGGAATCAAATGAGAATAAATCTTTATAGGGTCTGGTGATGTCTAATCCAAGTTTTTCCATTACTGATTTGGGCATTAGGTTATGAGAGGCCCCTGAGTCAAACATGGCATTGTGTAATACCTTGTCATGAATGTTTAGGCTTACATAGAATGGAGGAGTTCCTCCATCCCCTGATTTGCCATTGACTTCTGAGCCAAAAATCAGTCCTGGTTGGTCATCCAGAATGTCGACTACATCCCTATTTTCTGGTACTTGCAATGATCTATTAATTTGTTGTCTGAAGACCTCATGTTTGGCTAGTTCAGACAGAGGGATTGCAATTTTCAGTTTGCCAATTTTTGTTTCAAGATTGAAAGGTTTTTCCATCTGAACTTTTACATTATGAGCAGCAAATTTTTCCTTTTCTGCTGAATTTTGGGTGAGCATGTCTTGTTCAGGCATATTTTTTTGGGATAAGTTTGGGTTGGCTCTGTTTTCTAGAGGTTTGCCCAAAATTTCTGTTAGAAGACGTGGTGTGGGTGTAGGTTTTACTGGGGGCTGTATATCAGTTACATCTTCCACTGTAACCTCTTTGTGGGGTCTTTTATCTGAGGACTATGTTAAGGTAGCTTTATCACTAGTTTTCTTGGGCAGCTTGGTGTGTGTTTGTTTGGTATTCTCAGGTATATATATGGTTCTACTCCTTAACTTGTATTGTTTGTGTGCTTCATAGACTGTTGTGTCATACCCTTCTCTGAAATCAAATGACTCACCAGATTTTGCTTGGAACTGTTTGTAGTCTTGGGCCTGTTGATCATCTTGTGTTAAGAATACTTGTGCTTCATTGTCCAGACCCATTAAATTGATATGGGGATCTTCTATTTGTTCACTAGTGGTTGAGGCCTCTGCATAATTTTCTTGAAATGGAGGTCTGATGTTCTGATCAGAACTAGTTCTCCCAGCATTTGGGTTTTGGTTTTTTCTAAAATTTGGATTCCTAGTTGTGTTGCTTGTTTGTCCTTCCCAAGAGGAATTTCTTTCCATGGTCTCAAACCTATCTCCCAATCTTCCCATACCCTTCATGATTGCATCTAGTTTATGGTCAAAGGTTGAGGGTTCCTCTTTGAAAGTTATTCTTCTCTAATTTTTTGCTCTGGTTCTGTTGGCAATCACGTTTTCCTCTACACTTACAGCTATATTCTACATGTCTGCAGGACTTGGAGGTGCTCTTTCTCTTAATTGATATGCCATGTCTGGGTCAAATCCATCAGGAAATTTGATCAAGGCTAGATCAGGAGGAGTTCTCAAGTTTTGAGGGATAGCATTATATACATTGTTGAACCTAGCATAGTAGTCTTGAACTGTCTTTTGTGGGCCTCTTTTCAAATTATCATACTTTGTCAGTATGTGAAGGGGGTCCTTCTTCTTTTCCCACCTGTTTAAAAAACTTAGGTATAAGGCATCAGGATTGACTATAGAGTTTGCAGCAAGAGACCTGAACCAATTCCTTACATCCCCTGGCAAACTTTGCACAAAAATTTTCATTCTTACATCTTCATCATCTATTTCATAGTTCTCAAAATAGTCTTGCATCCTCTTAGTATGTTGCTAGGCAGTGTAAGTGCCAGTTCCATCAAAGTAAGTGATTTTCCCTTGATAGTCTTGGGGCATTGCCCCTAGGTTTGAAGGCAGGACTAAAGGAGCATATCTAGCCATGTTTGCAGGGATAAAAGGGGCAGCAAGAAGGAGTGGGACGGCTGGGACATTAGGGATAATAGAAGTGAGGTGTGTTGGGGATGGGGGAGTGGGGAAACTACCTTGGGAGGTGGATGAAGAGCTAGGATATGCTGGGGTAGGGTGAAGATGAACTGATGCTTCGACAGGAGTGGGAATATAGCTCTGCTGATTTGGATCAGTATCTAAATCTGAGAGCTCCCTTAACTGCTCTTGTTTGCTTAAGCTTTTGGAGATTAAATTGGGGTTTTCAAAGATAGTTGGGGAATTAGGGTCAGGATTTGACCTAGTGTAACGAGATTTCTTCTTTGGAGCCAGCTTCTAAGTTTTCATTCCTTAGTATCCTATGATAGGACTTTTTAAACAGGAAGCTTATTTCCTTTCACTTGGTATTTTGACATAAAATCCCCAGTGGAGTCGCCATTGATGTTATCACTCAGATTGTTCCCTGCTTCCTAAATGGAATACGACCGAGGTAACCACTTACCAATCTTTTGGCTACAGGTCCTAGCCTCCCTGCAACCAGAGATGGCTCTCTCTTTATAGTTTAGCTTTGTTGATGAACGTTTTAGGCTAGTTATGATGCACTGTTTGTTTGAATTTGGTGGGTTGGTGAATTCGGATAGAACTGAGATACAAATTACAGGACAGTTTGTTCCATTGGGCAATGGAGTTGAGGTACTTGTGCTTGCGAAAGTGGATTCATGAAAAGAGAGTGTTGCTGCAGAGAAAGTTAGGCATATGTGAAACAATTTATCAGATTTATTGATGAAATTATGGAATTAGTGAGTGAAAGGCAGTTAAGAATCTTTCACTATGCTTAAATGAAGAAACATGAAGGTATTGCTTAAGAGTAGTTAAGAATTCTTAAACAGTATTCACCATGAGAGGATAATTTCAGACATGAGCAATTAATAATTCATATCTATGGCTAATCCAGAAGAAAACATATTTATAAATAGAGATTGAGCATAGGGTGTTTGAAACAAATCCTAGGCTATTCTTTTTCTCTACCTGCTAAGATTATGGAAACATAAAAGTTATGGAATACACAGGAAACACATACACAGTTAAGAGAAACTTATTGAGTCAGTAAATGACACATGAATTTTGCAACAAAACAGAGCTTTACATATCCATCTTCAGACAACGTTGGAACCAGAAATCTCCATCAGCAATTTTTATTATCAAAAAGTCTTCAGAATACAACAGAGCTCTTCAGAAAGAATTGCACTACAACCGACCCTCAATGCGTTATCTGTGGGGATATATATACAAAAAAGGGTATAAAATATCTCAGTAGAGAGTTATTGTGCAATAAATTGCACCACCAACTCTCTTATAAAATGTAAATGACAACATAAATATAGCTTTTAATGCTGAGGTAGCCGATATTTTTTTGTCAGACAGATTTGCCTTGATGGCTCTGGAAAGTAGGCTGTAGCAGTGCCTTTAACTCTGCGTTAATTTAGCCTGCTATCTGGGTGCATTGCTGAGTCACTTGTACGGCCACTTGTTGTTCCTGTATGCTTATCTACCTGCTGTCCTGTAAACTCTGATTTTTTTCCAAAAAGGCAAAAAGCAAAGTGGAATTATCTGGGCAAAATCTCCAGCATTGCTTGCCACCAATCAGCTGGGGGTAGTTGATGCCTCCTCATTTTTACCACTGTTTCATCTGCCTCTGTATGTCTATAAAAGTTTGGAGGGAATTCAAACAGATGATTTATTCCATGTTCAATAAAGAACAGATTTTCCAGCTTGTCATAGAGCAATTTTCCAGAGGGAGGCCCTGCTTCTTTTGTGGAGCTGCTGGATGCAGCGATCTGGTTTTCAACATAATTGTTGATCCTTGTCATATACTGATTATATGACAACAGTTGTCGTGTGCCAGTCACTAGGTTTGGCAATCCTTTGTCCTGTAGAATAGCCATTTTAGCTCTAAATTCATATATCTCTGCCTTCATCTCCTGACACTTCCTCTCCAATGTCTGAGCGAAATTCCTTAAGGTCAATACCTTTTTGGCTGTGAGGATTGTATCTGTTCTGGTGCTTATTTGTAGAGCAGCCAATTCCTCTCTAGTGCGGTTATTTAGGAAATGAATCATTTTAGTGGCCTGCTCGGGAATGATTCCTAGGGCTGTCCTGGCTCTCCGAATCTCCACATGAGCTATTTCTATTAGCTTCACTTGTTCAAAAATTTCCTGAATGGACCTCCATTGGTCTTGTATAGATTGGCTAATTTTGGCCCAAATAATCTTCTTTATTTCTGCTAAGGTTTTACCTAGCATCAACTCTTTTTCTAGAGTTTTCACTTTGGCCTCCAAGGCCTTTATATCTCTTTGCTTTTCTGCCACTTTCATCTTTGATTTGTCATAACTGGCCTCCAGCTTAGCCAGTTTTACCTTGGCAATATTTATTTCAGGGACTTGAGTTTCCAACTCTTTAACAGCCTTCATCAACTCCTCCATGCCCATGCTGGATTCTACTGCTGCTGTTGCTTCTATTGTTGTTCGTGTTGCCGATGTAGCTGTAGTAGGTGCTGGAATAGTAGGAGGGGCTGCTGCTGCTTGTGTTGGAGGGGCAGGTTCAAGATTTGTTGAAGTTTGATGGGGCTGGGAGGCTGATTCCCCTTGCTTGTCCTACAGAGCTTTCTCTAATTTTTCCTCCATTTGTAGTATCCTTTGGTTCATAACTAGAAGCAGCTCCATAGCATTATCCACTTGCTTTTCTTGTGCAAGCCCTGCTATTTCAGGGTGGATGGTAGGAGGCAATTTTTCCTGTCTTCTCAGTGCAGCTATATCATCCTCTTTTTTCTTCATAAGGGCTCTAACACCCTTTGGGTCCTCTGGGTCATGTCCCAAATCAATAATTGTTTCCTCCAGAGTCTTTATTATGTTGTCTTTTGCAGAGGAGGACAGTCTTTCATAATCAAGATGCCTATTGGTGTTCTTCAAGGCTTCTTTTAGCTGATGGGCCAGCATTGCCCTATCAGCAAGTGTTGTATACACCATCTCCCCAGTCTGTTTGTGCAGCTCAATCTGATCCATGGGGTGTATGTCTTTAGAAAATACCTCCATGTTTGTCCTGTAGTAATCTGTTGTGGTCTTTGGATGTGGGACTTTAGGCTTCATATGATTGAAGATCATCTTTTCTTCCTTTAGATCATAGGCAGCCATTAATCTTTGCTTTTTGGCTAGGGTTGTATTCAGGAATTGCTCATAGAGTTGCACCCTTAACAACTCATTTTGTGCCTTGATCTCTTTGAAGCCCTCTTTGACTGTAGCTGGTTTTTTGCCCTGTTGTCTGGAGGAGGACACCTCTATGGTATGTTGTTGGGTCTGTTCTAGCTGAAAAGAGCTAGTGGCAGTTTGTTGGCTCGTTTTCCTTTCTTTGTTGTGGCTTTCTGCCAGCTCTTCACTTATATCTCCTTCTTCTGTCTCAGGTTTTGTCCTCGGCCTCTTGGCCTCTGGTTGCTGTGATGACCCTGTTGGAGGCGTGACCTCCTCCCTGTCTCTCTTTTTCCCTCTCTCATCATTGCGAGGAGTCTGCAAAACTAGGTTTTGAGTTTGTTTAGTTTGCTGAGGAGGGGCATGTTTTGATTGCTGGTCCTTTGATGTACTAGGCTGCCCTGTCTCTACCTCTTGCTGTTCATCCATCTTCTCCTTTCCTTTTGCTGTGGTTGTTGTTGCTGGAGCTTGCTCGGTGTCCTATGCAGCTGGAGCAGTAGAGGTGCCTTCTCCTACTTGGACTGGTTACTTGAATAAGACTTGTTGACAAGAGTCTAAGTCAAGAGTTTTTTCCAAGTCCTTTACATTCTACTCCATTATTTCTTCCTGAGTCAGTTCCTCTACTATTGATTCAGGCACCCATTCATCTTCATTAGAAAAGTGTTGTATTTGAGGGATTGGGTAATGCTTATAGGCTAGCAGCCTATATTTAACCCTCCTGGCACTGATGAAACCTTTAGGGTCATAAGGGACCCACCAGAAGCTTCTCTTGAGTTTGAGCTGTTGTCCTAGTATTTGATCAGCGTCTTGCCAACCATCTTTTTTGTTCATAACAAATGGGCCTAGGTGGTCCCTGAACTTTAGGTTGGCTTTCTTCTTGGCACTGTGAAAGTGTGCTAGATCAGAGTTTATAAGCTGTCTGTAGTACTCCAGGGCAAATAGCCTCATAGGGACATATTTTGGGAGCCTGTAGGGACAGAGCTCACAACCATAAATTCTGATGACAGTGTGGTTTTGGTACAAGTACCAATCACCAATTTTGTAGCTTCTATATAGCTGCAAGATTTTCTGCATATCCTTGGACAATCTGATAGGAGGGGTCCTCTTTAAGAGACATGTGACTGGATACACAAATTGATCAATGAACTCACAGTATGAGTAGGGGGAATTCTAGACTTGGTGGAAGACTGAAGACCAGAAGATCACATACCTCCTCTCACCCTTTGAGTCTAGCTTCCTGATTGAGCACTGGAAGCAATCTGTTTGGTAGTAGAAGAATAAATGATAGATGTATGAGGAATATTTGAATATTGCCTCCCTCTTCAGCCTTGTCAATTGGTCATGTATCTTATTGGCAATGTATTTGGCATAATTGTATTTCATAGCAGGGGGCTTCACAAGGCTGTATGCAGAGAGCATGTCCAGCACCGTTAGATCAACATGCTTGTTTGTAGTGAACCCCAGCACAGAGGTTAGCATATCTACCAGCAGCTTGCCAACCTCATTGAAATCTGCATAGGAAAAAGGAGGTGGCCCAGAAAGTTGGCAGTTTGCCTTCATGAATTTCCTCGCTATGGCAGCAATGTCTGTGCTAGAGAGTTTGGAGCCCTCATCTAGCAAATAGTTCATGGAGAAAGGGTATAGCAGTTGGGTCTGCTTGTAGTTGAGCATCTGGTTGATGGAATCTAGAGTTATATAAAAGAGGATGCTCCCAGATGGAGACTTCACAGCCCTGAGTTTCGGGTCATAGTTTTCTGCACAGAGATGGATGACTTAAGGGAAAATGTTGACAGAAGGGAGGAAGCAGATGGGCAGATTGGATTCACAGATGCCATACAGGTCACTGTTATCCAAGTGACTATTTCTTAGTTGGCAATATGTTTGCAAGTGGCTTCTCTCTGCCACAAAGTCTGTGATGAGGGCATCACTGTCCACCAGTGGCATAGCTTCTAGTTCTCTGTTAGGTGGATTTATGGGCACTACATCCAGAGAAGCTGGTGTAGCCATTGTCTTGTTTTAGCTGGTGGCTTACTGTATTTCAAGCTTGATGTAAATGCTGAGGAAATGGCTTCATAATCTCTGTTTGCAGTGAGTAGCTTAGCAGTGCAAGGAGGCTGTCACAGGCTTAATGAATCTGTGGGGCACTCTGTTTTGAATAACCAGAGTGTGTTTGAGCTGGTTAGTTAGTTACTTATAGAGGATTCCTTTAGCAGGGGTGAGGGAACTGTCAATTCAGTCTTTTAGCTGGTAGCTCGGCTTCTTTAGTTGCTCTTTGTAGAAAAATGGTGAATTTCACAGAGGGTCACGTGTTTCTTCGAGACTTTCGTCGCGCAGGGGTGTCAGTGGCTTTTTAAGTAAATTTCAGTGGTGAATTTAACAATGTGGGTCCTTTGACTGAGTTCTTTAAGCAGGAAAATAGGATTGCAAGGAGAACAGTGGATAAAGAGGGTGCCTGCGGTAAATACTTGGTTTTAATGGCGTAGGAGGCATTCGCACCGATCGAATTTGAGGAAGTGCAGGTACTTGGGTTGGTAATGGAGGCGGCAGCAACTTTGGTGGGTAGCTTTTGATTTTTGACCGTTGTTGTTTGAATTTCGCATGCAGAGGAGCTCTAGAGTTCGTAGAAAACAATGCGAAATAACGGTAAATTGATGCTTTTTATGCATTTTTGGCATATTGGCGCCTTTTTGTGATGACTTCATGCTGACGTCATCATCGGCCCGGGTACGGATAGGTGACGTGGCAGCTGATGTGGGTGCCCAGGTGGCAGTGACACGGTGGCAGGGCAGACTGGGTGACATGGTGGCCAAGGGTGACGTGGAGGCTTGGTGGCAGCAACGCGGGGTGACGTCACGCTGATGGGGGCGTGACGTCAGCGCGGGGGAAAGGCGGTAAGCGGTTTCCTCGGAGGGGTCCAGGGTGGTAAGCGGTTTGGAGGGGGGGCAGCGAACACTGCGGGCGCCTGACGCGTGGCAGGGGTACTGCGGTAATAACGCCCATCCCCCGTACGCAAAAGTTCGGGCAGTTCCGTTGTAAGATCGACCGCCCACCGTTGGATGGGCGGGGCGGAAGATCGGGCAGTGGGCGGCAATCGAAAGGTGATAGCGCGTTATTACACTGGGGGCCGGCCCTATTTAATTAGATTT